>VZUA01042154.1:18061-29693 GCA_013401035.1 Horornis vulcanius
CCCAAAGGGTGTACTCCTTGAGGAGTAAGTGTAAAGATTTAGCTTTTTCACAGGCCAAATTTCAAATTAAAGATTGAACCTTTAAAAATCCAAACCAGAAAGACAGAAAGACAACAACCATTTTGTCTCAGAATTTCAGCCATTCCCTGCACATTTTATGGACTTTCTCTAAATGTTGTGACTGACTCTGCCTGCCTCACTAATATCACACAGAGATAAGATTAATTAAGAGAAATTAATAATTAAGAGAAATTAACAATGCACAAGTATTTAACTTACTAAAAACTCTGCGCCATACCATCCAAGCCAAAACTTACCCTTATCACATTTTACACATCAGAAGTCACACAAATTTACTAAGTTTCATTGCAGAGGGTAATGCTCAAGCATTAGCTTGCTAGCCCTGCTTAGACAGCACCACAAACAAACATGCTTGCACAAGCAAAGGCATTGCATGATTTTTCCACCGAGATGTTCGAGCCCTACAGCAACAGTTCCAACTGTCAAACACAAAGGCTTGTAATATAGTTAACACTTCTTCTGACTGCCAAGGCCAGACTGCACCACTGGAAATGGGAGTAAACCCTCATGGTCTATGTGCTCTGCAAATCTGGCAAACTGATATCACACGTATCCCTGAATTTAGACATATAAGATATGTACATTTATCCATTAATATCTTTTCATCAGCTATATAGGTTTCAGTACACACAGGAGAAAAAGGGCAGAATGCCATTTCTATCATTACAATCATCCAGTGATGCCCAGTCACCCAAACCCAAGGAAATGGTGCGAGACCCTATCACCAATAGGTGAGAAGACCAGTGGGATCTCATTACCTGGGTACAGAGATACGCTTGTGTTTCCACAGACACTGGAACACATTGGGTACCAGCCAGATGTGTCCACCCTGCATTATGTCCTGCCCAAGACCACAAGCAGCAGCCCCATAACAACCCCTCAACAGACATTGTGGAGCCGTGTGTGAAGCAGTGATTGAAACAACTTGTGCACCTACCTCATAGAAATCTGAGACTCTTGAAGTAACAATTTATTTAAATATTTTATTTGTTCACAAATTGTTTTTCCTCTTTACAAATTGTTTTTTCTGTTAGGTTTTTCTGATGTTTCAAAAAGTTGATAGTTTCTTGTTTGTAGTGTTAAGTTGTACTTTTTAACTTCTAAGCAGTTAGTCTGTGGTATGCTAGCCTGAAAATTTTTTTGTTATTTGTATTATTAGTAGTCTTGCCTGACAGCTCCTAGATGTGAGTGCTGAAGCTCCAGTAGTACACAGGATACATGCCTAGCCGGGGAGAGCTAAGTTTGTCAAGTTGAGTAGAAAGCCTCATTCAAACTCATGCTATTCAGGCTCATGCTATCTCTGTCATCCTGTCTGCAAAGAGTCCTTGCAAGTAAGATAACAGTGAACACTTTGCATTTTTTAATAAAACAAAAAGGGAGAATTGTCAAAGCTGCAGCTGGTCTGTAGCTGCAAAAATAAATCTGGCCATAACAGATCCCCAAAGTCGACAAACCTAGAAGTAACAAGTCCCCGGGTAAGCAATGACAGAATAGATTTGAACCGAAGCAGGGGATCCCAGCCAATCCCATGCAACCTTAAATGCAGACGTCACTGGCCAAAAAGCTGGGTGGTGCTAAAACCCCAACCAATCAGTTGTCTAAGCCCAAGAAGGCATGACTTCATATTTTCTTGACAACATATCTACACATTGGCTAAGTTGAACTAGGACTCCTTGAGTTTGAGAACCAGTGCTGCCAAGCTATCGTGAAATACACATTCCTTTCATCAAAAATATTTTAAGCTCTTTAAATGCATTTTTTCAGCTGGATTTGGTACAAATCTTCTCCATGTCCTTTGTGTCTTGGGACAGTCTGGTCTCAGTAGTGACAAAACTGTCACTAGTTTCCAAACTGAGCAGTGTCTATATACATCCTTTGAAGGTTTCAACTCACTCTGATCCTTCTCATTCAGGGTCTTCCTGCCTGTCACTCCCTTACCCTTCAAAGGAGTTTCCCATCTGCCCACCATTCTTGCTGTTTTTCTCTGCTGCACGTCCTGCTCCTGCTATCTTCCCAGCACAGTGAGCTACACATCTTTCAGTAAGTAAGGGATCATTTGTCAGTTGTAACTAGGAGATTGTTCTCCTATGTTTCTGTATATGCATAACAATTATACAGATCTCCATTGAACATTAAGGCTTTAACTGGAGTTCATTAATTATCCCAACCACAGATTTAAATTACGCAGGTCAGTAAACTTTGTACCTTACCGGTAATTTGGATTTTAAAATGCTTTACAAAACACCCTAGGTTTTTTCCTGCCTTACAGCTAGAGAGGCTAAAGAGGAGAATGACTTGACTGCAATGTTCATTAGGACCAGAATGGTACTGATAATATAATAATAAGTGATGCAAAAATATAATAGTAACCAACAGTAAAATAAAATAAAGTGTTCTTTATCAAAGGAATACAGAGAAAAAATAACAGCAGCAGATTTGGGAGTTTCCTAAAGTGTGTCAGTTACTTTTAAACATAAAATTAAACAAAAAGACTAGATGTATCTTTTTTTTTTTTTAATCCATTTTAAAGAAAACCCCAAAGTCCTCAAGCTGTGTATAAAACATTATTTATCTCAATAAAAGCATAGATACACTGGGGAATGTAATACCATTAAGCATATATCTATTTCTACACCACCAGAATGTCCGAGGTGTGTGCTTATTTATGTGATACAACAGCAGATATGTTTGGTAATGTAATGCAAACATCACACTCTAGTATGGCTCTATAAAGTAGTGTAAACATGTCCATCACTTTTAATACTAAGGGATCACTTAAATACTTTCATTCTTAGCATAACTAGTCCCTTCTAGATCACAGGAATATCAGTTGATGACCAACTTAAACATTTTTCAGCTCAATGAAACTCTGAGGACTTCTGTCTTCAGCCTTTAACTCTAAAATTCTAACATTGAAAAATAAGGATAGGGCAAAGTTCTCTCATTTCTTCCTCCCCATTCACTGCTGACAAACAAATTGATCCAATTAACTTGTTTAGCTGCTCAGTCCTTTCACTCCTTGTTAAACAGGCTGGTGGGTAACCTACATTAATAGAGATGGAATCAGATCCAGAGGTACCTAATCCTCAGCTCTTTTCCATCTGAAACAGTGGGACTAATGACCAAATAAGAAATGTTTCTAATAAAGTCTAGAAAAGATTTGGTTGTTTAGAGTAAGGAAAGCTGTTGCAAACATTTATTTCACTGAGAAATATTCCCTTGGTGATTCAAGATTTGGATGCAAACCTGTCATTTGAGTGAGTGGCTGAGCTCCTGCTGAAGTTTCAGGATCAGGAAATAATACAGAAAGAGGCAAAGGGAGAGAGAAAAGCCCCTCTAAGTTTAGCAGCTCCGTGACAGAGAAAGTAAGAAATTGTAGCATAATAGCCAGCTGTTAATTAAATAATCGATTTTTCCTTGAGGGAAGGGGGCAGGATAGAAAACAGGTAATGTGTATTTCACCATACTGTGAATCATAGACCGGACATGTTGAGATAGTTGCAGTGTTTGCTATCTTCTGAGGTATGACTTAGAGAACACAGAAAGCAAAAAAAGCTTACCTTAGATTTACAAAATAGCTTATTCACACATGCTAAAAGAATGAAAAAGAAAAAAAAACTTTCAAAACATCCTTCCCTCCCCCGACAAGTGTTCACTTTCTCACAAAAACAACCTAAAGAGACAAAAATAGTAATTTTCGGTTAATTTCACCACTTAAAAATAATCTTTTATCAGTTCTTTTAGGAAAGGAGTATCTCTTAGAATTTCCATAGAGATTTCCCACTGACAACATAGAACAGTTCTCTTGTGGGTCTCTACTTTCACAAAGACCTGCCCGGAACCTGCCTTGTGAAGTCCTCCCAATAGCAGTTTTTCCCAACATATGGGCCATATCTACTTATTAGGGGTAGTGTTTAAGAATACCTCCTCTACTATAAAACAAAGATTCTCTTCTTCTGTCTCCAAAATCATCTTCATCTCAAAAACTAAAAATCTCCTTTTTCCTTGGGAGCAAAGAGCTTTGTATCACTTTTAACTAGAGCCTTAGATCCCACCCCAACAGCATTCATATGTTACAGGAAAAATAGTCCATTCTCCATAGTTTGCTAAAGATGTCCAGCCAAATGAGGCCATTCCTCCTTTCGTCCTAATAGTCTTTTCACTCTCTCTTCATTGACTTCAGTTTCATGCTATGTCTCTTTATGGCTCAATCACTTTGTCCTCACCCCGGGAAAGGCCAGTGCCTGGAAGTTCCATCTGCTGGCAGGAAAGAATTAAAGAGGCCTGTGGTGGTCACCTGATCTCTGGTGGGGGGCAGCCACAAAGTTCTCCAAGCCACGCCAGTGGGGGAGGGCTGGTGGATGCCTTCTTTTCTATCCCTCGATCTAGTCCAAAGTGGCTCACCACGGAGCTACCAGAGTCAGTGCAGGCTCTCTTTCCTTACTGCCAGCTGCTACTGGGCCCGGGGATGGCCTGGTCCCCTCTGCTGCAGCAGCCCCCTGGCCCCCCAGCACGCAGCCAGCACGGCTGAACTGCAGTGTCTCCTCTCCCCCACTGGCAACCGGGGAAAAAGAGGATAAGCTGGCTAAGCTGCTCCCCTTGGGAGCCCAGCCTGCCCTGGCTGCCACACGATGTTACCTGGTGGCTCACCGGGAGAAAAGAGGTTGGCTCCAAGGCAGTCTCAGCCTTATATGAGTATTACCAAAAGTCACATTCCATTTTCTCAGTGGTCAAACCACATGTCTGTCGCAACGGACACGAATAGAAGAGACACAGGCTCCTTTAGAAAGTGGTCAGTGGGTTCTATCTTTATTGTGGGATGACCTCTTCTTTATACAGAATGTCAGAGGACAATTTGATTGGTAACACAAAGGTAAACTTTTCAATCAATTGGTCATCCCAGAGGGACATTAGAAGAAGGCCCCTCCTATAAGAAAGAATGTAAACATCCTTATATTTACAAAACATTGTTCTTCTGTTTGCCAGAAGAACACCTGGGAAAGAACCCTTCCAAAATCAAAACAACCCAGGCATAAAACTCAGGACTACACATGCCAATAGCCAAGAATTGGCCCCTGATAGGTCTCTGTTCTTTCTAAAGAAATTTAAGGTCCTGACAGGGCAATATTGCATATTTTTCTTCAACTAAAAACCAAACTCTGTTAACCCATAACACATGTTAGAACCAATTCAGTCTTGAGTAGGTAACACTGCATTGGTCAAGTGCTGTGGAAAGCTCTTAGCTTGATCTTGAGCATAGTATAGCTCTGTCAGGGCAGTAACTACAAAGGGGTTACTAAGCTTTCCTTCTTAATGCACTGTCATTCTTCCATTATTTAGCTTTTATTATTTTATCAGTTTCTGAAGAGTGTGAAATGTGGTCTGTCACTTGAACTCTTTACTTGTTGAAAGAAAATGTTGATTGTATTTACTCATCTTTCTCAATCTGTATGTCATGTCAATGAAATGTGTACATTCCTTAATATATTAAGACAATACTTCCCAAAAAATTAGGCCTTTCAAGAAATCAATTAGGCATATTGAATGCCTTTTTTTTCCCTAAAACATATATTGCATCATGTAGCCTGCTTTAAGCAACCTAATGAGAACTTTCTGCAACTTTGTGTACCTGTACAAAAACATTCACTGGATTTCTGAATGTATCGATTTCACATTACCAATGAAAACCTAAAAAACATATTGCTTCTTTTTTTAAGAATCCCAATTGTACAACAGACTATTGCCTTCAACAACGGAATAAATCATAGGATAAACAGTTTAGCTATCACAGTCTAAGTAAAGGAGTTCAGAGGTTTTTGTCTACTAATCTTTAAAATGTAATTTTGGAAAGACTGGATAATGGCTCTCTTTCCACTTTTGGTCAAATCTCAGGCTTTTTGTCATTCTAGGAGTTTGCAGCAAGCAGAAGGGCAGCTTCATTTGATCTTAGCCAGATTTCTTTGCATCTTAAACACATGTAATTGTAGCATCAGTACCAAATATAATACTCAGTTTAAAATAAACATCCAAAGTTTAAAAACGTTTTAGTACTCAAAGACACTTAATTTTTAAAATATCCATGTCATTGACATTTGGATGTTAATGTGAACCTGTGTGTCTGTATGTATGAGAAAATTTAGACTGATTTCAGCCTTCTATTACTGTGTTTATGGAACAAAACTTCCACTGCTATAGCCACACATGCATAGGTGTGTCAATGAAGATCTCCAGTGCACACACACAGGATATGCCATGAGAAGTAGGATATCAATGTAGTTACATTGTTCTATGAGCAAAAAACACCAGCTGATGTCAACTAAGGTGAAAGCACAGGTTTTTGCTGGTGGAGCTGTGACATCTACATGACACAGCCAGGTATTATAATATGCTTCTTCACAGAGTTTTCTCTTTACTTTTAGGAAGGCATATTTGTGCAAACTACTCTCTCTTATAATTCTCATTAAAAGTCAAATCCTGGTCCAGAGATTTTCAGTCTCAATAACATTGTTTTTCTATAAACAACTTCCATTGTCAGTCATAAAAAAAATGTCAGTAGTTCAAATTACTTACATTTAAGCAATTTCAGTACCACGAAATGAGTGAAAAATAACCTTTATTTTTCTTTGTTAAGAAAATCCTAAAAAAATAAACCATCTAAATAAATTGCGACTTCTTTGCTCAGTTCTAACTGCTATTCGTCAAAAACATTTATAAAATCTTGATTCAAGTATTCCTAACAAACTTTACTTGCCACTGACATTTCAGGTACTTGTTCTAGTAAGTACTTAAAGGTCACTCAAAGTTTGTGTTGTGCATTCTAGAACATTTGGAGTTTTCATGATGATATATTGACACAGCTTCACAAAGTCAATTGTACTATTATAATTTATAACCCTTGAAGATCTAGTTTCCAGGTCTAAAATTGAATTCAGATTTCACTTATGACTTTATTATTTATGACTCATTACACAAAAACAGTCCTAAAACACTGATAATTCAAGTGAATTATTTTTCAGGCCAAAAATGCTACTGCCAATTTCACATACATGTAATTTATCTCAATGACTAAAACCATGGGCCAGTACTCCCAGCATTCTGAAACAGAGATTTTCTTTCTAAACATAATTTTATTTCTTTTAAGAATACTTCAGTTTTCAGGTCCCAATGAAACAGAATTTTAGAATAAAACCATTTACACTTATCTCTCCTATCACATTTCATTTTGCTTTGGATTTCCACTGCTCATTGGAGTCAGGACAGATGCAATCCTGAGGGATAAATTTGAAGAAATCTTTATATACCATAACAAATGCCATGAACACACAGCCAATAAAATTGAGAGTGCTGAAAATGTAAAGACTATTTCACATCTTGAGCTCTAATTACTCTAATTTCCCAAAAGTTCAATATCATGTGTTGTATAACATTGCAAACATTTCAGAAAACAAGTTAGAAAAAATTTACCTGTTTTACCCATGCAGGTGAACATCCACTGAGAATTGGTGTCAAGTAAATGATACCCAAGGTAAGGTAAAAAAAAAAATTAAGAAAGTTTTGTCTACCTTGCCTGGAGAAAATACTAGGCATTTTCAGCTTTTTCATTGCTCCAGATGCTCAAGGATTTTCCTCATTTCTCACACATGATCTTTATTTCAGCTAGAATAATTTATTGAAATTTTGTCAGTGAAAGAGAGACTCAGAAGTGATTTTTACACTGGAGAGATTCACAAAGTATTTTTGATAATGACTAATAATTCTATGTTTCACCATTATGTGGTAAATTATCTGTGTAATTTTTATAATTAGTACATTTCATATTAACAGTACTTTACCTTTGAATGTGCATTTGAGTGTACTCTTCACAAATTTGTAACTATTGTCATCATCTTGAAATACACAGTTTTTTGATGGATAGGTTTTCATATCACAGGACAAACTGTATTTGGCCTGGCTGAGGATTCAGTACTTCTTACTGGTGATTACACTGATTGATAAAGTTCTGTTCATATATACTTTCCAATAGTTATGTCTACAGGGAAAATATCACTATTAAAAAGTGGCAATAAATAATAATCTTAAATAAATAATCAATAAATCTTAAATAATCTTAAATAATCTAAAGTTGAATGTAAAAAGGAGTCCTAAAATAATTGCTAAATTTACAAGTTTTTCAAGAGATTTTTAGTTGCCTCTAATTCTTCAAATTAATACAAACAGCTACCAGCCAACATAAAATAATAATAATAAAAAAAAAGTCAAAACTCTCACTTGGATGACCACAGAGACAGAAACATATATATAATTAAATTAATAGATGAACCACCAATGTTATGATTGTATTTTATAAGAACTTTTCCTTTTTCAAAGAGTTTAATTATTAAAATAGTAGAGTCTGTTAGCCTGATTCTCCATGCAGTTCTGCAGTTCACTTTCTTAAGATCTACTTACTGTGTGTCTACTAAGAACATTGCATATCTATATGAACAACCTCATCTGTTAAGAGTTGTATGCTGGTAGAGGATGCAATATGTAAATTCAGGAAGGGAAGAAAACATGGGAAGCTGAAGGGTAAATGTACTTAAATATAGTATGTTTGTTTGTTCAAATTAATGAAATGTGTAATTCTTCTTCCTTACTTACAATTCTATTTTCATACTAGTTCAAATATTTGTACCCTTCTTTTATTTTGACTGTATATTTGGGTTCCTGTCTTCATTGTTATGAAGGATGAAAGCTAATAGAATGATATTGGAATGAGAAAACTTTGCTTAATTCTATATATTATGATATTGGAAAAGAGACAGCCTTCAGAGTTCATTTCTCTTTGGAGCGTTCATGTCTTCCTGCCTTAGTAACTGCATATTCCATTGTTCAGAATATAGAGTTTTTTCCTAGTAAACTGATTTCTCTTTAGTTGGTCTTCTGAATACTGTAAGGCAGGACTGGACAGGGTGCAGATTGAATACAGCAGATTCAAATACTTCATGTGATTCTGGAGAAGTAATAATTACTAACTCCCAGCTAAGCTTTTTTCCTTAATTTTAATTTAGTTTAAAGTAATGTAAATAGATACTGAATATTTTCATGCTTCTATTTCAACTTGAAGGTGTCTGCAAATGTCTCCTTCCATTTCCTGGAGCAAGATTGTGACAATTCTCTTTGTGATACTCAATAGCACTCATATAGCAACACTATTCATGTAGCAATATAACTTAAGTGCTTCACTTGTCTAGAGCTTGATGATGGTTCTGATAGATTTGAGTGTTTATGGGTAAGATCTGAGGGAAAAGAGAACAATGCCTAGGTAGAAGGCCTAGAATATCTTAGTGGAAGTTTGTTTTTATAGACCACCCAACCAGGATAAAGATGCAGACAAAATACTCCATAAGAAGCTGGGAGAAGTCTCATAATCATTGACCCTTGTTTGCATGGAGGACTCCAATTTACCAGGTGTCTGCTGGAAGTAAAACCACTACCAGATGTAGCCCTGTCCACTACAGCCCTCTGAGCCCTGCTTTTCAGCCAGTTTTTCATCTAGCACATGGCAAACCTGCTTACCTCGCAGGTGAATCACTTCTCCGGAAGGATACTGCGAGGATTCTTGTTGAATCCAAGATCCAAGCTAGAAGCAATTTAATTCTGTATTATTTATACCCATTCACATCATTAGAAGAGCAGGTTCTATGTATTATTGAAATACAAGCTGCTTAAATCAGGACTAAGCACAAGTTAAAATTTCACAAGGACCTTGTATCTCTTGTGACTACCTTCTAAAATAAACATAAATCTCTGTAGAATTGTAGAATTAATAGCACAATATTTCAGAATCCTATATTAGAAAATCTGAAGAAAAAAATGCTTGACATTTTAATTTGGAGTTCTTACAGAAATATCTTTTTTAAGTTATGGTTTGAATATTGCTGTAAAAGATGTCATGATATATAGTTGCTCTGGTTTAGGGCAAATTTGGAAGAAAACCTCTGAAACCCTCTGGGAAGCAAACCCAAATGGCCCTTTCCCCAATCAGTCTGGGAAAAAAAATCTCCTTAGAGAAAAATGGAAAAAACTATTTATTTAACAAAGTGCCCACAAGCACAAAAAAAATGAATAATGTGAAATAATAAAACCTCTCGTTGCTCTGAGGTGAGATGGCAAACTCAGAAAGTCCTTGCTGCGGGTAGCTCAGCCCACTCAGTCTCTTATCAGTTCTTCCAGCACTGGAAAAATGCTGTCCTGGGCCCGAGGGGGCACAGGTGTGAGACTGGGTGTCTCTCTGGGTTTTTTAGTCCAGGATAGGTTTAAACAGTCCCAAGAAAAAGAAAAAAAAACAGTCAAGGGAACTTCTCTGCCTCAGCTAGCTAAAACTAAATGAAAGCACAGGAGATCTCTTTCCCACTGTATGTCTGTGCTTCAGACAAACACAGTCCAGGAGCAGAATGCGGAGGAGTCGGTTTCTGCAAACAAACTGCACACTTCTTCTTTCCCCCCGCTTCACTCTCAGAGCCAGTCTTAATGGTACAGAACACAATATCCAGCATAAACAGAACAGATGACTGGGGATACAAGCATCATAAAGTCATCCTGGGACGATAGTGAAGTAATGTCTGATATGAACTGTTTCATGCAATTTTTTCCAGAACATTAGATTTTACCTCACAGAATACAACTTAGTTCAAGCAGCAGATTTAGTACATATTTGATATAGGTGGTTATATCCTTTCCAGTATTTAGCATCACCTCAAAAAAAGATACATGCCTTGAAAGAGCTTGTTCTGGCAACTTTTAAAATAACTAGCTATGTTTGAAACCAGCAAATGAAATATGCCATGCTCAGGGATTCAAGAAGCTTTCATTCTGTGGTCATTTATGTGTGTTATGGTAATGACTGCCAGCTTATAGGAGTTGAGCAAATAAGAACTGGGGATATAAAAGATAAGCCAAACAAGATGCAAGGAAAGGTTCTCACTGTTAGCTCATGTACTATTGAGACAAAGAATGCCTACTGTTACCCCAAGGATTTTCTCCAGACACTGCTAAAATAGTAGAAATGATAACAAGGAGTAAAAGTCACAGCAGAAATAGTCCTGGGATGTTCACACAGAATTTTAGGCAATTACATTTTTCCAGATTTTCTCCTCTTTCTCCAGTTCCTGAAAATTCTTTGACATTACACTGCTTTTCCTTCCTTTCTCTTTCTTTCTTTCTTTCTCTCTCTCTCTCTTTCTCTTTCTCTCTTTCTTATCTCTTTGTCTAAGGGCTATCTTTATCACAGGTGTTCTCCATAAAGCCACAAAGTCTCCTAAAATTCTTGAGAAATTTTCAGTGGATTTCCCAGCAACATCTTCTTAAGTTTTGTCTGTCATAAAGTGCTATCTTATCACTTGGGCAGGGGGAAATTTGACTTTAATATGAAGCTGAAAATTGTAATTGAGAAGCTACTGCTTTCTGGAGGGAATATGTGAGTATAAGGTGGTTTGATTTTCCAACTCCTTAGCATGGCTGATAAGTTATCAGGAAACTAGCTTGCTGTGTTGGTTTGAAAGCAAAACCA
>VZUA01042159.1:17800-27858 GCA_013401035.1 Horornis vulcanius
GGGAGGTCCTACAGTAGAAACTGCTACCAAAAACATTGGACACCAGTTGGATTACCTTTTTAGTTGACTACTTTTTGAAGTGTTACATTTATCATTATTACATGAACCAAAAATCTAATATGGTTATTCGTATGCATACAGAGTACCAGCCAAACAGCAGCTTCAAGAGGCTATAGAATACAAACTCCTGCTTAAATAATATGAATCATACAAAATAAAATAATAGCGCACTAAGCAGAAGTACAAACTTATTAATTCCTTTGGATCCGCACCTTCTCTTTAGTTCCCTGGCTTACAAAGTTCCAAAGTTAAACTCCTGTGGAGTTTACATGAGAATATAAAGCAGGAAATGGCAATTACTTCTTGGAGAATCTGCAAGAGATATCTCAGAAAAGGGAGAGTTTGATCTACAGCCTTCTTGGTGGAGAACCTAACCACCATTCTCCACCAGCACTGCTTGTAAGAGCACTTACAAGTAAGGTTTGAGTGGAATGGGCTAAAGACTTACTGTGAACATGGAAGCAGTGGTCACTGCTACTATTTTATGTCAATCCTAGAAGAAAAGTAAGCTTCAGATTTCCTAAACATAAATCAGGTTTTGTTACTTTTTATGGTGTTTATGAAACTAAATCCCAGACATTTAGCAAAACTGGCAAATAAAGTAACCATGAATTACTTCTATCAAGCCGTAAGCTTCTCTCTGTACAACAGCAATCAAATAATTGATCTGGCAAATTTCAACATTTCAGACTGCCCTTTTTCAACTATTACAAGATCTGCATCATTGTTATTACAAAAACTTCTGGTTTTATATTTTGACAAAACCATCTGGACACAATCCTGAGTCACATGCTCTAGTGGGATTTGTTTGAGCAGAGGGGATGCACCAGACGACCTCCAGTGGTCACATCCAACTTTACCCATTCTGTGATTCTGTGAACCTAGCATTCCTTAAAAACACTTTGTTTTCCATACTTGCAGACACACATTTTTAGTTTCACCTACTTTTACTATTCTTGGCACTTGAAACAAAATTCAAAGCAAAGAAAGACCTCTAAGTAATAGAAAGATTTTTAAAAAAAACAAACTCAAATCTTTCAAGTAAAAATGTGTAAGATTAGAACTACTTAATCTTAGTATTAAGAATACTAAAACTATGGATGGAAGACTATGAAGGGCCTACTCCTGATATTAAAAAAAATACTAATATAGTATTAAAATTGATCATAATTCAGCAATTCATCTGGCTGCCTCAATACAAGCACTGTCAATAACTATTTTTTGTTTAAGCAAAGCTTAGGGATTCAAAATACACTGAAGCATTGCACAAAGTTAAAATAAGTAGTACACAGACCAAGGATGTCATCCAGTTGCGCAGATCTTAACATAAAGCCTATTTTAGAATTTCTTGAAAGGAGAGATTTTTAAGTGGAAGAAAAAATGGATCTCATTTGTGTCAGTCTTAAACTGGACATCAATGTGTCAGGACCAAAAAACAGCCACAGAAAAAGTAATTTCATAAATGCATTGTAAAAATCACAAGGAATCAGGATTCAGTATGAGTCCCCAGAGACTGACAGACCAGCTACATATTTTAGAAATTTACTAAATAAGGCATTATACCACTCTACCTCTTCTAAAATATTTGTTTCACCTGTTTCCAAGACCATTATTTTAATATGTCTAAATTCAGTGATACAAATATCACTGACAGAGATTTAAATTATGTCATTAGGCCTTCACCTGTATTTGCACTGGAAGTCAACAGTGGTGGTAACTCAGCGCTTCCTTTGATAAACATGTAAGCTGTACAATTACCAAGTGCCTATGACAGAAGCGTTGAAATGAATGGGGTCACTAAATTATCATGAATACTACGAGGTTACACTTGACTGGCGTTCAAGTACCAATTACAACACCACAACTGAAACTAATGGGTCAGCAAAGTAAGGGAACTCCAAAAGCTGCTGGCAGACAACACACAGGCAATGGGTAAGCAATGAGGTTATGCCTCAAAAGTAACACAAACCTATTCCTCAGGCTGGCAAACAAATTATTACATGTCAAACAATTAGATCTCCGGGAAAGCAGAGTCTTGCCTACTTAATCAGANTGAACCTAGCATTCCTTAAAAACACTTTGTTTTCCATACTTGCAGACACACATTTTTAGTTTCACCTACTTTTACTATTCTTGGCACTTGAAACAAAATTCAAAGCAAAGAAAGACCTCTAAGTAATAGAAAGATTTTTAAAAAAAACAAACTCAAATCTTTCAAGTAAAAATGTGTAAGATTAGAACTACTTAATCTTAGTATTAAGAATACTAAAACTATGGATGGAAGACTATGAAGGGCCTACTCCTGATATTAAAAAAAATACTAATATAGTATTAAAATTGATCATAATTCAGCAATTCATCTGGCTGCCTCAATACAAGCACTGTCAATAACTATTTTTTGTTTAAGCAAAGCTTAGGGATTCAAAATACACTGAAGCATTGCACAAAGTTAAAATAAGTAGTACACAGACCAAGGATGTCATCCAGTTGCGCAGATCTTAACATAAAGCCTATTTTAGAATTTCTTGAAAGGAGAGATTTTTAAGTGGAAGAAAAAATGGATCTCATTTGTGTCAGTCTTAAACTGGACATCAATGTGTCAGGACCAAAAAACAGCCACAGAAAAAGTAATTTCATAAATGCATTGTAAAAATCACAAGGAATCAGGATTCAGTATGAGTCCCCAGAGACTGACAGACCAGCTACATATTTTAGAAATTTACTAAATAAGGCATTATACCACTCTACCTCTTCTAAAATATTTGTTTCACCTGTTTCCAAGACCATTATTTTAATATGTCTAAATTCAGTGATACAAATATCACTGACAGAGATTTAAATTATGTCATTAGGCCTTCACCTGTATTTGCACTGGAAGTCAACAGTGGTGGTAACTCAGCGCTTCCTTTGATAAACATGTAAGCTGTACAATTACCAAGTGCCTATGACAGAAGCGTTGAAATGAATGGGGTCACTAAATTATCATGAATACTACGAGGTTACACTTGACTGGCGTTCAAGTACCAATTACAACACCACAACTGAAACTAATGGGTCAGCAAAGTAAGGGAACTCCAAAAGCTGCTGGCAGACAACACACAGGCAATGGGTAAGCAATGAGGTTATGCCTCAAAAGTAACACAAACCTATTCCTCAGGCTGGCAAACAAATTATTACATGTCAAACAATTAGATCTCCGGGAAAGCAGAGTCTTGCCTACTTAATCAGATGAACTTTGCAGGACCAAGAATCACAATTTTTCAAAAAAAACTACTAACAGTTTGATGGTACACTTTAAGATAGGCACATTGAGAGCAGCAACAGGAAGAGGGAAGATCCAACAGATTAAAGACCTACCACAGTATTAACTCTGTCAAAACTATTAGAAACACCAGTGTTTCTCAAAATGTCAAACCATTAGCAGATAGCTAAGATGAAGGGCAAAGTGAACTGCTCCCAAAATCCACATCCTGCAGTTCCGTTTATCTTCACATTGAATATAATAATTTGCAAGTTGTATTCCATTTTTCACTGAGGTTCTACACAGATAATCCAACTTCTAGTCACCTTACTGTTATTGTGTAAGAACATTTAGCTTTGCCTTTTGAAACCTTTGTACAAAGGGACCTGGACACTTAGGAGTCTAATGCAGTTACAAAATTTCTGTCTAACAAAGTTTTATTAAGAAAGGGTTTGCAACCTTGATTTGTGCCTTCATGCTTTCTTTATCATATCTCAAATCTTAAGATGCTTCTACTCTTCCAGATGTGAATTTACTAAAACTGTTCATGTCATCTACAGCAATAATACTACTTCAGTTCTAAAAGCCATTCCACAGTGATCAAGAAAGAACAAATCCAGTAAAATGCCAAATTAAGATCTTAGTGAATTGAACAGTGTACCACAAGTCTGAAAGCCTAAGCTGGGCTCCAGCCATCCAATTTCCTAGTACAGTTTAGCCTAACCTCATCAGATCACACAATCCATATACCACCTCAGTGTTTCAATGTGAGAAATGGATTTGTAAAGGGTTCTCAAAGCCTAACTGAAAGCTCACAAAGTCTTGTACATCTGTACGCAAACTCTAAGATAAGGCATGATGACTTAGAAAGGCCATGGAATAGAGAAGACTGTTGAAAGAGAAATTGGACTGGAAACAAGTTTCAAATGATGGCTTTGCAAACAGACTAGATATTTTGGAGAATTAGAACTGTGAAATATGCATCCTAGCAAGACCATGTGGGGTAAAATAATAGGTGATTAGTGTTAGAAGTATTAGCAGCACTATGTGGCAAATGCTAATAGGCTGAAAAACATTTATAAGGTATTGTAACAGAGAAATAGTTTGACTTCTGATAGTGATGGTGGGAATTGGTGTATCTCACCCTTCTCATGAGACTGAAAACGGAATAAAAGTCTTTAAAACGCCTCTCAGAAGCCCCATATCAGAAAGAGTCAGAAAGTGTTTTTCCAACATTTCACAAACAGAAAAGTGGTACAAGGAAACAAATTATGCTAGTGCTGCAGAAACCTGCAGCCTTACAAACTTTGCAGGCTTCTCAAATACCTCCTTCCCCAGGTTCACTATGACCCAGCAAATTTGAAGCTGCAAGGCTATATCCATTAAGTTTCTGCTCCGTCAGTAAAATACCTAGAGGGAAGTTTTCATTGTAAAATTCATTTTTGTAGATTACAGCGTGAGTTTCAATACAGTTATACTTCAGATTTTTTTTAACAAAAGCAATTACTACTAGAAGTTGCATTAGTAGAGTTAAAGAATGTGCAACAATGCTCCCAATGGAAGACCTGCTGCTTCCCCACAGCCATAGATGCTACAGCATGGCCTTACCCACAGGCCCTTCAGAGATCAATCTGCTCTAACACGGCTTTACCCATGCCTGCAGTCCTTCCAGGGGAATACCTGCTCTCTTGTGGGATTATCCGTGGCCACACACCTTCGGGTGCTCCAGCATGGACCTATCCACAGCCACTGATGCGTCAGTATCTGCCTGCTGCATCACAGACTTACCCTGAGCCTCCATCCCCTCAGAGGGATTCCTGCTGCTGCACTGTCACAGCCAGAGCCACAGCTGCTTCCACATCTACCTGCTCCCACATGGATTCATCCATGGCTCGGGTCCCCTTACTGAAGTTCAGGCCGCAGTGCCAGCCAGCCCAGGCCAGCAGCACAGACACACAGCGAGTCCCTGGCCACCTGCCAGCCCCGGCACATCACCGCTGCTGTTATCACAATGTTCCCAGGCACGGCACAGGGAGGTGATAAAGCAGCACAGCAGCAGCGAGAGCAAAAACCAGCCACTAATGAGCACTGGACTCTAATGTACAGTCAGGAAAGCAAGGCTCCTGACAAGCACCTGCCAATTAATAGCTAATCAGCAACTGCAGCTATAAATTCAATCCAGCACATTCCAGTCAAACCTCTCATTATCTCAAATCCTTTGAGCTGCACATTGGGTGTCATAAAGGATTGTTGCAGTTTAACCCCAGCCGGCAACTAGGCTCCACACAGACACTTGCTCACTCCCTCTGGTGAGACGGGAAGAAAAATTGGAAAAGAGAAAAAATTGGAGAAGAGAGAAAAAAACAAGCTAGGCAAAACAAGGAATTCATTCACTGTTTCCCGTGGGTGGGCAGGAGCCACCTCCAGGAAAGCAGGGCTCCATGTGTAACAGTGTCTTGGGAAGACTAACGCCACCACTTCAAACATCCTCCTTTTCCTTCTTGCTTTATATGCTAAGCATGACACCATACAGTACAGAATATCCCTTGGGTCGGCTGTCCTGGGCTGTGCCCCCTCCCAGCTACTTGTGCACACCCAGGCTGCTCATTGGTAGGGTGGGATGAGAAGCAGAAAAGGCCTTGGCTCTGTATAAACCCTGCTCAGCAATAAGGAAAACATCCCTGCATTATCACAATTGTTTCCAGCACATATCCAAAACACAGCCTCATACCAGCTACTGTGAAGAAAACTAAGTTTACTCCAGCAAAAACCAGCACACTAAACTTCCCAACAAGTAAAACCACGGATTTAAAAAGAACACCATCCTATTTATTATAAAAAAATTCAGTCAAAGCTTCCTCTGTGTAGGACTCAGTTGTTTAAATTCCACACACTTTTAGGAGATGCATGCCATTTTGGCCCTATTTCATTTCAGAATATCCAAAAGTAGCTGATTTTCTTCGTCTAAAGGATGGGAATTTTTCACTAAGATAACAATAGCCACGTGTACGAAGTGCTGGACAATATGACAAGAAATGCAGTAGTGTTAAAAGAAACGGAAATGTGACAAGATTAACACATTCTTGGAGCAAAGCAGTTTTCTTGTTTAAACTACTCTGTGTGATCTGAGTGGCAAGGTAGACAATAAATATTTTCTTAATAATAAATAATCACAGTGTCCTTCTGACATGACACTACTGCAATATTTTTAATAGTTACCAAAGTACTCTTCCCAAAACAGGCATATTTGTTCAAAGTCCAGAACACTACTGACAAGGGTTGAGACCATTTTCTTCAGCGTACAAGTGTCAAAAGACCCTGACCCACCACAGGAGTAGTTCAGTTCAAATTTGGTGTATGCACAGAATCAACACAATTACAGAGTCGTTTAGGTCAGAAAGGATCACCCAGGTTCATCTAGTCCAGCATCCCACTTGAAGATATGCCAACTTCAGTTGGATGTTCTGTTTAAAAAACTGAAATCTTTGAATACTCTAATTAACTCCAGCCACTGTCCTACTGTCAATGCAGAGCAACTACAGAGAAGGAAGAGCAAGTACATAACTACTTCAATAAAAAAATACCCAAAAAGCAAAAACCCCAACACGCAAATAACTCAGGCTGATATTTCCATAAGGAACAAAATCAGTCAGACTGCCTTGCAATGTATGAATCCAAAGGAGAAGTAATTTTAATGAATATAATCACATCACCACTTGGAAATGGTATTTGGTTAGAGCTTCAGAGAATTTACCAAATAGCTTGAATTTTGTAGTATACATCTACGCAAAGCTACCCAGATGCTGCAACAAGCACTTCATCAGAAACTGACTGCATGGAACCACGTAGCCAGGCTTCTGAGCTATACTGATTTTTTAAAAAAGTGAGTTCTCAAAAAGGCTGGAGAATGGAAATCACAGAAAACAAGCTTTATACACCCCAAACACATAAGAACTCCAGCCATTTTCTTGCATAAGTCATCCTTTAGTGCTGAAAAGACTGTGGGGAAATTAACAGATACTGACATTCAGGACAATTGGAATCTTCAGATTTTTAATGATGGAATGATGAACAATCCAATTTTTCTCCTTCCTGGGAACTTGGTTTGCAAGAGTAAAAAAAAAAGCCAACTTCAATTAAATAACCTATTCTGCTAAGGAATAAAGAGTTGGAGGCACAATTTGGTCTGTGTGGAACACTTACTCTACAGGTACTCCCTCCACTCTCAATTCACTCTACTGAAAATGGTCTTCCTTTCTAGAAGAACCTCTATCAAGAGAAAGGCTGAACTTCATGCTGCAAATATGTATTTTAAAGGCGTGAAGCACCAGTAGATACTGTTTTCATGTTGGGAGACTATCACAAAACATCTAATTTGATGTATTGTCCTAGTTTTGCTATAGAGAAATTAAAGTGCAGAAAAAGAAAGAAACTTGTTTAAGATGGAGCAGTTAAACAGCAGGGAGCAGGAGAATTCCTTCAATATTTCTGCTTTAGCTTCAAAGTTTATTCTACCTTTTAAAAGCAAACAAAAAAGCTCAGCTGACTATTATTATTAATTGTACACAGCCCTGGACTTAAAACTTCTGAGGAAACACCAACCAAAAGGCAATGTAATATCCTGAAAAAGTTCATTACATCTTTCTTTAGCCTCTTCAGAGTTTACAAACCCCCATTCAGATCACATAAGGCTTCCAGAGCGCCTTCTAAGTAGAAGAGCAAAAGCAGTGAAGAACACAGAAGCAGGGCTATTACTAATGATACCAAGTACTGTCAGGACGTCACGGGGCAAAGTCTGACCAATTACACCAAGTTAAACCTTGAGTAGATCAACTGAACTCTAACTCATTAGAAGGTTTTGATATCTGCTGGGAAAACAAAGCACAGCCAATTATTCAGGAAACTTTAAGACCAGGAACTATATGTCCTACTGTTATGGTTCAGGTATGCACAGAAAAGAAGCAAAACTTAGATGAATTTTTAACTACTTGATATCTCACATGTTGCCACAGTAGAACAAGAGGTCAAAGTCACCCTGGTAATAGCAATAAATCCCTTCAAGAAGAAAACCAAAGGTGCAAACCTGCAGTGACAAAAGAGGCCACCAGCAGCTTACATTGACAATAGCAGTTTGAAATCAATAGTGAACCACAATTGCTCCCTGTGGGGATCACATCCACAAAAATCCAGCACAGAGGAGAGAGAGCCTGAGGCAGAATTGCCACACAAGAAACAGGCCACCAGCCAAGACTCACACACCTCAAACAGCTGGGAAGAGCATCCTCCAACCAGCACCACAAACTCAGAGGTACAACCAGACCAGCATGTCCAGGTGAGGGCCATTACTTAGTGAGAGAAATCTTGAGATTTTATGTCACTCAGGACAGTGCTTCTGCCCTTGTGTCTACCTCACCCTCAATTTCCCTTGCAACAGAGAAAACAAAATCCAACATCTTAACTGTTTTTAACAGATCCTAGTATCAGGAAGAGGGTCACATCAGGCTGCTCAAGGTTTCTACTCTACTAAGCTACTCACTTTGTATTTTTTTCCTTATACACCATAAAGTAACCAAGCTGTTGTTCATAGCTGAGAACAGAACAAAGCTTTTGTTATTAAATGCTAAAAATTTTCTTTTTGGGGTGGGGAAATAATTCTCTAGTTAAAGATCCACCTGCCTCCAAAAAAATTGATTTTAAAGTTCCTAGGTAAATAAGAGTTAGAAATGCTTCTTAGGAACTAATGAAACTTTTTAAAATGAAGACAAGTGATATGCTGTTCAAATTAAACCAGTGAATAATCCCAAACTAACTTACATGACTCATACGGTTAAAGTTTTACACTAAAAGCAGTCTCTTCCTAGTATTTCCACAGACCTCTCTCCCTCTTAAAACTAGGGATTTAGAACCAACTGCTGCTGATGGGCACAGAATGGCAAAGTTTGCCCCCGGCACACTATGTTACCAACTATACCCATCAAGCCTAGAAGCAAAAAATATTAACAGAGTAGTAATTCTACTTCTAATTCCATTTGTGCAACATGACATCTATAACTTAAATACTTCCATTTTTACATTTACTTTGTGGATTTAGATAATTCAATACAGTGTTGATGTTCAGTATCTTTATCCATTAAGATAAAGAAAGACAAAGCCATTGAACTGGCAGTATATTTGTAACCACAGATTTTGGTTCTTCAGAAAAAGCTTCAGTCCTATTTTTACAAATAATTTTAACCGTACTGCAAACATTTAGTACTTGCATATATGAAGTCTCTCTGTACTTCCAGAAGTAGTTACAGAGTCCTCACAAAGAAGAATGAAGCAAAAGTGTGATTTAGAAAACTCCTCACATTAACTTGCTCTGATCAATACTGATTTGGAATTTAAAGTACCCAATTTGCAGACTGACCAAATACAGAGAACCTCTGTAAAGGGGTTAGCTGATAAATAGTAAAGCCAGATCAGGACTGTAACATTATTTTCCTCACAAATTAATGAAATCTCAAACAGGTTCTCGCTTCTTGATTTAAGAATGTTTTACTTTTAATACCCTTTCCAAAAAAACCCAAACTTGTTTCCCCATTCCTCAGATTATTTACTTGCAACAGAAAGTGTAAAAAGATGTACCTATACTTGAAGACAGAAGGAAAACACTAATACCTAGCTCCCATTTGCTGATAGGTAATGAAAGAAACACTATCATTCCTTTACTTCTATACACTCACATCATGAACACAGGAAAAAAAAAAAAAAAAAA
>VZUA01042161.1:29811-54253 GCA_013401035.1 Horornis vulcanius
ATCTAGCAATTGCTGTGGCATCTTTAATTGTTTATAAGCAAATTGTTTGTTAGGACTCTATTAATGATAGTGTTCCTTCTAATAAGAAGCAAGAAATATGTAAGACACAGTCTACAGCTCAGTTTGGTCCCTCTAGACTGTTCCAAAATGCTGTGCTGGAATTTCTTGGTTTATACTGAGCTGGTGACCTGATTGTGCTTTTATTTTGTGCCTGACAGATTTTGTCTGGCATATACATATGTCACAAGTCCAAACTAACACACTAAATGTGACTGAAGTCAGGCACAAAAATGACCAAGATGTGCACAAAAGCATTTTTGCACAGAGACACAGATCACTGTGCCTTGGCTTTTACAGGTGTCACATGAAACATTTGTTGGGGCACACGCAGTAAACAGCTGCCAGGGATGGACAGACCACAGTGGGCTGAAGTATGGGTACCACCTTTTTCCATTCTACTCCCATGGATTGGTTAAAAATAAAACTTAACAGGAGTCTCACTATCACAAATCTTTAACAAACCCTTGAAGTTCATCTCTGGCTACTCTCTTTACATTGCTATACTCTACAGCAGGGAGATGGGGTTTGCAAGATTGGGGCAGCAGAATCATGCAGCTAATACAGAGCCTCTTGGTAGGAAATTTGAAATCACTAAATGGCAGAGATCCTGTTACACAGTTTGTCTCCCCCAAAGCCACGACACTTGATCTATTAAATCAGGGAAATCACAAACTCTGCAGTTTCAGTGCACTGGGAGGATTGTATTAAACTCAGTCAGCAATTATTGGTAATATGGGATAAAAATCTTTACTCTGAAAGTAAGCTTTAAAAGGTCATAATGTAATCGCTGCCACTGATGGTCTCAGCAGTGGCTGTTAGTCTGATTGCAAAGCAGCAGAGAAAAAATGCAGATGCATAAATTGACTGCAAGCCCTAAACTGCTATTTCTGTCCCAGTGTTATTGGCAAAATTATAGATGCAGCACACATAATCTTTCTCCCCGCTTGCTAGATTTAATAAATTTACCTTTATTCTTCACCAAATTTCCTCTTTATTGTTGTTCTGTGAATGCTCATTATGAGAAAGCACAGAAATGCCAAATGAAACAGGAAAAGTAGGAAATGTATGAAGGAGACAGTGGGAGATTCAGACAAGTTTTCTGGGCCTTTTGTGTTGCTCACAGAAAATATAATGCATAAGTTAAAGCTGCACTGCCAGACTGGATCTGGAGCTGGACACAGTGGCACCTTCCACTGCAATGAGATGCAGAATAGAGACATTTGGAGCCTGATTTGGGTGGTGTTGAGGTTTGTACTCTGACAGGTATTACGAACTACCATCTTGCACCAGTGCTGGCTGTCCCTGGCTTCCTTACACCAGCAAGTTCAACAGTAGAGGCATTTTTCATGCCATTTCTTCATCCAGGGGGCATTCCCTGCTCAGTCACATCTGCAATTCCCTTCCCAAGGGAAACCTGAACCTCTAGCACCTCCCCACTCCCCAAAGACAGATGGCAGAACAGATTTCAGCTTTTCTTGGCTGCTCCCATTCCTGCTCCCATTCCTGCTCCCATTCCATAGCCTGCTTATGCACAGTGGTGAGCAGATTTAATCCGAGCCCATTTTTAAGGGCATGCAGGTAAACTTCATCAAAGTCTCCTGCAGATGCCCTCATTTATACTTTAAAAAGCCTCAGAGTAATTTAGTGCTTAGACAACAAGTTTTGAGGTAACATGTTATTGCATGCCAGTTCCTACATAAACATCTGTGTGTGCTCTCTGCCCTAGCACCAGTCTGGCTGGAATGACTCCACTTTTGCTATATATTAAGAACCACTGACAATTACTGCAGATCCCTCATACATAATAATTTGCAACCTAATAGCCTCTACTGCACCACTTAGTTTCTATCACTTCGAAAATAATTTCTGCTTAATTGAGTTAAGGTCAGCTCTTATTGAGAGCGCTGGTGTAGTGACTAAATGCAGTTCAGCTTATTTACTCTTAACTCATATCTTAACATTTATGAGAGTCAACATACAAGAAGCAGATTTTTCATACAGGAAACAAACAATTAGGAACATACTGAGCAGTACAGCCGCTTATCTTCACTGCATGTTGGGATGTGATGCTGCACCTCTGAGCATGCCCAATCCCACTGAAACATAAATGGTATCCTCTTCCTGACAAATTGACTTCTTATTGTAAAATCGTCAGAAAGTTACTTCTAATAGTGGATTTACAAATTTCTCATGTGCTTCTTGAATGTCTCTAATTTGTTTAATAAAAGGACAAATTTTAGTTAATCAAAAGCTTCTTAGTGGATTCTGAATTAACAGTTGACTGAGAGGTAAAATTAATTAGAATTTTTCTCCAGCTAAAAGAATGGAGGAGCACCTCAGGCCTTTATTTCTAAAAAGCTAATAATATCAAAATTAGCGAAACAAAAGTAAGTCATGAATACCAGGGCTTGTGTAGAGCTGTCTATGCTATTAGAGTGATTTTAAACAATAAAAGTTTGCAGCCTTAGAGCTACTCCTCCTTCTCTATTTCATTTTAGTCCTAAACACCATAGCACCCTACCTGACCATAGGAAAGGATGTCAGGTCCTGTTTCTACCATCTTATCGTTGTGCCCTGCCTGCCTCAACAAACTCACAAGCCATCTCTTTTTCTTTAAAAAGAAAATACTACTTCATTGGATTGAAGTGGGCATCAGCACACTAACTGTGGTAGCAGAACCCAAATGCCATGAGCTCTGAGTAACCCTCATTCCTGCAGCTTCCAAACCAGGCTCAATATCTCTGCGGCACAAGCTGGGCTTGCAGCAAAATGCAGCCTCTCAGACAAAACCCCAGCTGGTTAATGTAACCACCAATGCTCTGCGGAAAGATGAGACAATTCCTGTATTGACCCAAATCCAAAGCACACTTGAATCTAAGGTGACCTTCAGCTTTAGATGAGCAGAAGTTGCAGAGCAACAGACTGCACATCAAAACACAAAACACTCCTTTCTGCCTCTCAGCCTTCTTCCCTCCAGTTCTAGGCACAGCTGAGCCAAAATGTCTCTCTTTCCTCCAGAGTGCTGCCTGAGCCCCAGGCACCCCTTCTGCCAGCACAGAAACAGCCCCACAGCCCCTTGGGTGGGCATAGACCATCTCACCACAAGCCTCGTCTCCTACCTTTTTTCCTGATCTCCTGTTGCCTATCAGCCATGGGCAACTGACCCCAAACTCAAGGGTCTTACACAATTGCACAAAGAAACTCTGCTTCAAGCTAGCTGTGCAAGTAGCTAATTACTGCTGATAGGTGAGGGACTATTACTGGAGGGGTTGAGGAATGCACATTCTACCTCCTCAAATAAGATGGTGCTCATCCTGCAGCTGTGATCTCAAGTCTGTCATACTTGTGACAGAATATTGCAAGGTGAAGCTATTTTTGCTTTAGGCTTTCTATAGCATCGGCCCCAAAGTGAGAAAGAAAATGGTTGAATAAGCTCCAGAAATTCTTATTAGCAGATGCAAGACTGCATAGCATTTAAAATACAGCTGGGGTCACTACAGTTCTGAGGTGTTTAATCAAGTGGAGTTGCTGGTTTTTGCTCCCTCAGATTAATTTATCATATTATAATATAAGCTATTAGACTACCTGCCTCAGTTCTGGAGGAAGTCATAGCCAGATCCAACCTTCTGATGTGACCCTGAAAGTTCATGTGGAATCTAACAGGAATTGAAGGTACATAGCAATTCTTAGGGCTTGGCCTGGACACAACATATTCTTCCCCTCCAATATAAAATGCTGAAACTGAAAGTTACCTGTTTCAGAGATATCTGTACAGACCTACTGCATTCTACTATGTTTACCTGATATTGCTATCTATATGTCTACCTGTCATTCCTAATAGCTTGTGAAGCTGCTGGCCAATTTCAAGGTTATTTGACAGAGCAGCAGGAGAATCAAGGGAGTTTAGTTTGAACATGATTAATGGAAAGAGGAAGTGAGGTATAGGAATGACAGCCACCCAAGCTGAACCAGTGTATGCATGACGGCTCAATCTCAAGACATTAATCTCCAGGGAATCAAAGCATAAGACTGGTTCCACTGCTCACTGAACTGCTTCTCCACCACCCTGAAATCCATCAAAAACCTCTGCTGGAAGCTTTCACTGCAAGTGGAGCAAAAGTCTCTGTGAATCAAAGGCTTCACAGACAGCTAACAAATCATATACCTCCTAATGTGAAGGTCAGCCAGCTGCTGTGTTTCTATTCACATATTAAATGAATAATAATAATATTAAATGAGTAATACTTATCCTAGAACTGACAGAACAAGCCATATCACTGCCAAAGTTCATCCTACCAACAGTGACCTCAAAGAGGGTTAGACTGATTAGTATAAAAATACTTATCTCCAACTTAAAAACAAAAAAACATGAAACTGAATGAAGTGGAAGATTAAAATCATTTCAGCATCTTAATATACTTCATCATGAAAGGTATAGGCACTGTAGAACATTAGTCAAAAGCAACTCTATCTGATGTTATTTCAATATGTGACGTAACTCTTTGTAAGAAAAGTTATGGAAAGAGTTTTCAAAGTTTACTGAACCCCTATATCTTCACTCCCCATGCTTGTTTCACAAAGTGCAGATGACCTCCACAGGTAGGGTATCCACATGACTGCAAAAGAAAAGGATATCTGTACAATAGTTTATTATGTACCTCATTAGGGCCAACTATTTTCAACTATTAGTAGCCATTTGGGTGGACACTGCATGTTGTGTTACGGAGGGAGGGTGGATGCATGCTACATGTAGAACTATAAATGATACTTCAAGATTTATTTTAGCTGAAACTAAACTGGTGACAATAAGAAGGAGACACTATTATGATAAGAAATGGACACTGTTCACTGTCATATATCCATATTCCCCTAATTTGCTGTCTTCCTTTATATGGTGCCCTTTACAGGTTTTTATTTTGCTCTTTATAACAGCAGGAGAAGTGTTCTTCTTCCTAGAAGCTGATTTGGTTTGTGCTATCTCATTCCTTTTCCCATTGTTTCCTAAGGTAAATGAAATAAAAGGCTGCATGGTAGTATTATTTTTTTCCTCAAAAAATGCAGCTATTTCTTTGTGTGCACCAGCAAAGCATTAAACTCAGACTGGGGGGATGGCAGCAACCATGGCAGCTCTCACCTGTGCCCATGGGAAAGCCTAAGCCCTGGCATCCACGGGAGTGTGGGACAGCTCCCAAGCCTCCTATTCCCACAAGCCTTGACAGAGGGGCTGATTAATGGGGTAATTTATCCCAGATCTATGTTGGCATACATTACATATGTATATATATCTGCTCTGCAGTACTGTGTGATAGGTAAGGTAGTTGTGACCAGTGCCCTTGCAATGTCTGAGCTACCTGCCTATAATAAGCCCCTAAGAATAAGCTGGTGTTGTTTGCAGCTCTTTACTTACTCCTGGGGGACAAAGATACACTCCAAATTCCCCAAACCAGGAAAGCATAGGATGCCTTACAAACAAATAGGCTGGGGCACATGTCCAAGTGCATCTGCCAAACCTGAGTATGTGATCTTGGCTCAGAGGAATAACTTGGATGAGAAAAAAAGGATTTAATTCTCTCCATTCCCTTGAAAGAAAGGAGGAAACAGAAACGTTGTAGTGCAGTTAATACAGCCATGGCTGAAAGACCAAGACTGTGGCCAATCATACAGCAGCACATCAGCCAAAACACAGTTTTCCAAAAGAAGTCCTTCCCCCTCCCTCTTCCCTTCCTAAACCCAGAACTTCCTCTCCATTAAATCCTTTTTAATCTACAAAGATCAAGGGATCAAGGAGCAGGTGGATCCAACACAGCTTTTTAGAGTACTCCAGCTTCCATTAGGAGTGAGGGAAGCCTGGTCAGGCAGAAAGGAATTGGAGGTCTGTAAGTATTGTGAGATTCAGGTTTTCACCTGACAGCTTTTGTTTCAGAAAAAAATCTTTTCCAGTTTGAAAATCTGATTGTTTATATGTCCATATTATTGATTGTGAAGGACATCTGAGTATCTTTGTACATTGTTAAGTAGTTCTAAAGATTGTGCTGAAGTCTGGTGTGTGTATGATGATCAAAAGAGACATCCTCAATTAGTATTGAAATTCAGCCAGATATGTTCATCTTATCAAAGATTAAAACTGAAGCAAATTTTTACACTGTCACTATGCTAGCCTAAAATCCTGCCAACATCTATTTTTTTATGCCAATCCTTCTCTCACCTCTCCAAACCCACCCTTTTACTGCAGTTTTTGCAGCTGCATGTCCAGGTCTTCAACAGCAAAAGACACAGTACCTAGGTAGAAACAAGTACTCTCTTGCTCACTTATTCTGGGCAGGACTTTTAACCTCGTAGGAGAAGAAAGAAAAATACTTTCCTACTGCTGTTTAAAAAATTATATGCATTAGCATATGAGCTAGCCTGGAGTTGCCTTCTCTTTCAGAAATGCATCTAGGTTGCATTTTTTCCTCTTTCACTGGTTCCCCAAAACTTCATAGTCCCCTGTGACACCACACATGCACAAGGGTGCCCACCCTGTGGCTGTCCTCTGCCCAGGTCACCCTCAGAGGGGCTGGGGGGCAGTGGCTGAAGGCACCCCTGCCATGCTGAGGGACACACGGACCTCAGTCTGTCCCCACGTAACGCGGCGGCTGTTCTCAGCACCGGGAATCAATCCTCTGCCAGCACGGAAAGCGGCCACCAAATCGAGTGTCATTACTCACGGGCAAAACTGCTCCTCTTCCACTTCATCCACGACTTCACTGATGTCCCAGGGAACGCAAAGGGTTTGCTTTTTCCCGCTGCCAAAGTCCCTCTCCATGATGGAAGCAGGAATATATCACAGACCCTGCCCTTGGCGGGTGCAAGGAGCGCATGAAGCCACGCTGCACCTGCTGCCCCTCAGCTGGAAAAGGCTGCTGCAAGCTGGGCTTACTCTGTCAGAGCAACTCGGGGGAAGGAAAATCACAGAGAGGAGAGAAGGGGGGAGAGTGGTGATGAGTGCATGGAGTCCAATCACTTTACATCATTTTGCAAGTTGGAAACAAGATATGGTTAAGAGGTCATGTGCCCTGAGTGATTTACAAATACAATGTCTGCACAAGAAGCCGCATGAGGTTTTCTTTTCAACAGAAGCAGAGGCTTTTATTGGTAATTTGTCCAACATCCAGGCTTAGAGATTGCCCATCACATATAAGGGAAAGTGTTAAAGCACTTAAAAATATATTAAATCACTTTTGAAACCCACACAGTTGGGGGATGGTGCTTCCTCCAACCAGTTAGCAGAAGTGTAGGATTTAGCACTTTCAGTAGCAGACTGAAAGCCTCTCCAAGGCAGCAAGCACAGCCTTGGATCCTAACACTCATATTCGATAAGGAAAAATAGCCTCTTTTTCTGAGCCAGCCCAATTTACTACAGGGATAAGGAAGATGACACTGTGAACATGGCTCTCTCTGTATCCACATTCCCCTTTCAAGTGAAAAATGAGGAGCACAGCAGCAGTGCTCCACTCAGTATTGAATCAAGCCAGGACGCTGGCAGGAGAGTCTTACACAACACAGTGAATAAAGCACACACCTTTCCTTGTGTACCTTGTGGATGGCGCTAACCATGCAATGCTTGTAAAAACCAGAAGAGGGTCTTTCCTTACAGAAGAATATTGTGAACTCACATTTCAGGTGTTTAAAGTCCACCTTAAGGGAACTTTAAATGCAGCATGATAGAGAGGAAGTGAAAGCTGTCAGGTACTTAGCTAGCAAGAAAAGCAAAGAAAGAAAGATGCTGAGCACAGGGCAGCAGGCTGAATATCACTGGAAGTTTTACCTCCAATTATGGAATATGGAGGATGATTTAAAGGGATATTGTAAATTCAAATTCAGTGTTTTAAATAATTTATAGTTAGAACTTTATTCCCTTGCACAGTCTATCCCTACATTGGTTTAGCTTCTCTCATTGCCTAATATGTTTCACATCTCTCTTGTAAACACAAAATGAATTTAAAGAGGTTAGAGATTTTCTTTGAGAAAACAAGTCAAAATTTGGTAAAAAGTGCAGGAAACATTTGTCACAAAAGAAAAGGACTTTCTGTCAGAGGATGGTCTTTTAAATATCTGCAGTGGCCTCAGTACCTCCTGGGTCTGAAGACAGCTAAATGGCTCTTAGTTGTGCTCTGGTCCTAACAGGGGAAATGTGCACAAGCCTTGTGCATCAGCCACATCACACAGGCAAAAAAAAAATGCTAGAGGAATACTTGATGCTGCAACAAGATCTTGTGCTTGGGCAGCACAAGTAATTCATGTACACTGTGCTTAATGAGGCAGGGCTACACTGCACACTCAATAGAAAATACAGAGTGAGGGGGACAATGTGGATAGGAAGGAGGCAGAGATCCCAGGAAAGGAAGAGCCACAGCTGGGGACAGCTGGCCACAGCTTTGGGATAACCAAAGTCTGAGAAAAGGGGCCCTGCTTGCTGCTTCTGCAAGGCAGCCATATCTTTCACATTTATTGTAAACAAGCTGAGCTGGAAATCACTCTCAGTCTTCTCAGGGTAAACCAGCTTGCTGAGTCTTCACACAATCTTCTTCTCACAGCCTTCACAAGTAGATGCCCAGGAGCAAGAGCTTCCCACTGCACTCAAACTGTGGGAGAAATTATGGTGCTAGTCCAGCTGGGCATTGCCCACTTCTGCCTCTCCACCTCCTCCTGACTGTCTCTTGGTGTATATAAAAAACTGCAAGCCTGGAAATAGAACTCTCTATTTTAGTTCTACCACCATTTGGTACTGTGAGTCTATGACACACAGCCAAGGCTCCTAGGTAAAACCACAGTGCAAACAGCAAATAGAAGGATCAGAAGAGTTTGGACTGGGATACTGCTGCCCTGCACCAGAGGTGTTGCAGAGGCTCAGGGAGGATGGGAGTGCTGTATGACACAGCAACCCCAGAACTGCTACCAGGTACCTTGAAAGTAGTTCTTATTCTGAGCCACAAAAAATAGGTATGAATTAATGATACAGTTACTTATTCCCTCTGTCTAGGCCTCCTTTCCTAAGTTACCTTAAGGAGGTGCCTAAGGTATTTCTGACAATGCAGATCTCAGACAGCATGGTTTTAATCTGACAGCATTTCTATTTCCCTCTTTAGCTGGACTGTGCTTGGTGTTCTCTCTTCCTACCACATCTAAAATAAGGACACTGCAACCATTTTGACAATTCTTATATTGAAATTCCAAATGGCTGTGAGTGCAATGCAGAAAACACTTTAAGGGACTGTGGCTCTTCAATTATTCACAACAATATTATACATCCAGATTTGTCTTAACATAAATAGCATCAAATGGAAGCAGAAAGAGAATAAAATATTTGAGCCTATTTTTGAGACACCTAACATGCCATGGAGCTCCACACCCACCCTCTGAGATCTGTTTGCTCCACTCGCTGCTGCAGCAGAGGGTGCATTGGTAATCCTGCCAGGAAGGAGAGAAAACCTTCCCTGGAGCAGCTGGTATAGTCTGCAAGGTACTTTGCAATTATTATTGAAAATATCCAACTCCTCTGTTTCTCTTAATGATGGCTCTAGAAGCATTTTACTTCACGTTTAATTTTAGTCTGAAAACGCCGGCATGGCTGGCACTGATGCAAATGTCTCGTGCCCCACGAGGGCACAGATGAATTTGTAGGTGACCAGTGGGAGACCAGATGGCTTCTCTGAGCCCTCAGTGTGCAGGACCCCCAGTCCCAGTCAAGATACTCTACTTCTTCTACTGCTTCTTCTCTTTCTACTCTACTCTACTGCTTCTTCACTTTCTTACGTATCCAAATCAGAAGGCAGTAGCGATTTAGGAGCACTTCATCACATAAAATGCTCACTGCAGGAGTCTTTATCTGGTGAATCTCACGGTCAAGACAATATATCTGCTCTTGCCTGCATGTATTACAAAGGAAATGCAAGACACTCCTGTCTCCCTGAGAACTGCTAGCACAGTCACCACTCACTCACAGGGCCTCTGTGGCTTTAAGCAACTTATGGCAAGTAAGACTGCTGCAGTGGGGAAGAAAACACCACAATGGTTTCTCTCCTTTGAAACCTATTTTCTAAAAGTAAATATCAATCCAGAAGTATTATGATGCCTTTATTCCAGAAAGCCAGTTTACACTGAAAAACAAGTGATCTCTTTCAGACAGTTAAGGGGTAGATATTCAGAAGGGAAAGGAAGAAAATTGACCTTATTTTATCTTAGACATGAAAAAATATCCCCTTGCTTAGGTATATGACTGTGTTGGAGTAATTTTCATAACTTGGTCATAACAATTAAGGAAAGTTTAACACAGCTCAGGGAAATGCCTTCATATACTTAATTTGATTTCCAAGAGCAATTCCATGGAAACATACGGAACTGCTCATATAAACAGAGTTACAGGATATGCAAGCTTTCATGGCAATGGCTTGCTCTACATCCCAGTGACTTTTACAGACCTGAATCTTTGCTGATCAGCACTCTTTCTTTGGAAATCCCTTCTGCAGCTGGGTTTGCAAGCAGGAGCGTGGTGTACAGTGCAGTCACACAGGCAGGGTTTGTGTGTTAATTATTCCCATGCTGCACAGCCATTCGCCAGACATTTTGTACACAACCTCATTATCTCAAACTCAGTTGATAGTTAAAAAAAGAAAGAATGGTTAAACAAAGGAAAGAAAAGGGAAAAGACAAACAGGCCAGCTTGGCTGTTGAAAGCCTTTACAAAAATACATCAGAAAATTCAAATTAGTTTTCTCTTTTACTTTTTAGAAAGAAAAAATCCAATCCAAAGGCATTTTAAATAATTTTAAAGGCATTTAAATGCTCACCAGCCCTGAGCATTCTCTGATACGTTTTCCCTTCCAGGGAAAATAAAATGCCCTGGAGAGTACCTAATAGCAGAGTCTCTGTTCCTCAACCACACTCCGACCAGAGAGCATCTCTGATTTCAATCCCACCTTGAAGGAATACACAAGACAGTGAGCAAGACAGACTTAATTAGCATAGCTAGTTTAGTAACTAAAATGCCCTGGCATGAGCAAACAGTGCTTTGAAGATTGCAGAGGATTGAGTTAGGTCTGCTTACTGATGGGATTTAGTTTGCTTACAGGAAACAGGAGATGGAATCAAACTTCTCCAAACAAGCATGTTTGTAAAATGCATGAGTTTGACTATAACATGTATAATCCAATCATTGTAGTAAAAATTATTAACCAACTTGAAATGGTATATAAGCTTCTGGAAAATCTGAGTAAAATTGAATTCTGATCACCGAATCAGTCTTCCCGTCTCTCCATCAATCGTCAATACGACCTATGCAGTCCAAGCAGAAGAATTACTGAAGAAAATTATATTCCCATCCTTCATGTAGCCCAGTCCTACCTTCCTAAATCCCATCAGGGATAGGGTTTAGCACTGCTTGGAGCTGCCTGGCATTGGCTCTGCCATGCATGGAGGAAAGGAAACTTCTGGCAGCTTCTCACCAAAACCACTCCTGTAGCCTCCCTGTTATCTTTTGGGGAGTAAATAAGTTTGTGAATGAAAAAGGAAAACAAAAGTTTTTGTGTATCAGGTATATCAGAGTAACCTCATTAATTTTCACTGTGTGAAAAGGTAGATCAAAAACAAGGGAGTTTTTCTTTTGAAACCTTATCTCTCCTAACAGATAAAGAAGAAAAGCAAATCCCTTTGTAATTAGTCAAATTGGTTTTGCACTTTTCCTTTCTAAAGCATAAATCAAATGAGGACTATTTCTAAAGAAATTACCTTCATCTACTTCAAGGCTTTTCAGAGGATGTTCAGTATCTAGAAGGTCACAGCAAACTTAATGACCTTTTCATTCACAGGCGGCCTTCAAAAATACATTTTAATTGACATTAGGAACTTTAAGAACTTGTATTGTGTCTGACTTTTTGAGGAAGACACAATAACATCTTCGTTCTCATTACTTAAAATGGAAAAGTATTTTGGAGCTGGCACACACTAGTGCTCAGCATCAGTCTCTGCTGTTCACTCAGGCACTAGCAAAGGTACAACCTATAATTTGGAAGATAAATGCAGGCCCTGTCAGGGGATGAAAGCACCTGGGTGCTGTGTCTGCAGGGATTCTTGGACACACAGTGCCCCCTGAACAGGTACTGACAGGCTCCACTGGATGTCACCTTCAGATGAGGGTCCTACTGACTGTGGGCAAGTGTATTTAAGCAGAAAGTGTTGCCAGTGCAACAGCAAATCCTAATGTTGATTCAGAGGACTCCCTTGGAGCTTCTACATTTTTACAGTCCTAACCATTTTAGCCCAGTCGGTGTCAAAGAGCAGAAAATTGGTCACTGCTTACTCAATTTTCCTTCTTTTAGAGTTTGAAGCATAATGCTGGAATTGCGACTGCCCTATACTGGGCACTTTACAACAGTAAGAGTTAGTCAATAACCACAAAAGACTGGAATCTAGATAGATGGGAGGTGGAAACAGAAACAAGAGTGAAAGAGACACAAATTGCCTGAAGCCACACAATAGCAAAGAGCAAGTCAATATCCTATAGACAGAATTGGATTTTACCTTTTAATCAGAAACATACCTCAATTTTTTATCATTTATAGCATTTTACTTCCAACATCAAATGATAGCTCCATAAAAGTAAAGCAGTTCTCTCACTTGAAACGCTCTCTGGGTTCCTCATTATCTCTGGTAAAAGAAACCTAATAGAGAAAAGCCAGGAACCAAGGAGTAAATTGTTGGTATTGTTGCTTTTATTATTATCACAGTTGCACTTGAGCTTCCCATAAATTCTACATACAGCTGAAGTAAAGCTGAGCTTTTATTTTTTTCATTGACCTATACAGGCTAAATTATATCAAGTCTCATTATTGCTTTTTAATCCTTCCCCTATTTTGAGTCTTGTTAGCTGGGAAGGAAAAAAGAGAAAATGCAGCTGACTTTTACCATTAAAACTCAACAACTGCCATTAAAAGAACAGCAGCACATCAGGCATAGCATGTTGTCCTAGGTTAAAATGTAAGATGTGCCCAAAGTATGTATCCTATCACCATCTCCATGAGCTGTTGAAACCAGGTGGGGCAGTGTTGCCCTTCTCTTCTGCTAATGGCTCATCAATGCCTTGCCACATGACTCACAGGTAACTCCCCCAGGAGCTGTCTCTGTTTAATGGGCCATCAAGGACCCATCACATGGCTCATGGAATGATAACAGCCCATTGTGAGATGCTCCGCCCAGGGGGAGGAGCCAAGCATTCCCACATGGATATAATCCGGGATTTGGGACAGCACAGGAGGCATTTTCCCCACTGGATTCCCAGAGGACTGGAGCTACCAGCCCTTCTCTACAGGATCACTGCTTTGACAAGACCATTTCATCTGGACTGCTACTACCACCCTAACAGGGTGTCAGGTTGTATTCTGACTCTGTCAGTGGTATTTGATACTATTGAATTTATTTTATTTTACTTTATTTTACTTCTTTTCTTCTTTCTCTTATTAAACTGTACTTCTGACTTGGAGTCTCTCAGTGGTTTTGCTTTCAAACCACTTTCACTTGTCTGTGAACTCAGCCTTGGTGCTGAGTGTGTGTTGGTGCACCAAAGCTGGCAGTGAGGAGGTGGCCTGTGGGCATTGGCAGCTCTGGGGACAGCCAGCACCATCCTGTGCTTCTGGGCCACTCTGGCTCTCCCGAGCCCTGTGTGGGCTGTGTCTCACAGGTTCCAGGCTGGGGAAAAGAGCAGCACCAAAAATGTTGCTTTGTCCTTCCTTTCAAAGCAGATTTATCCTCCACATGGTCACTGTCTGAACCCATAATGTGGCTGTGCTGAGGAAGGGGAGGATCTGTTCAAAGAAATCCAATCTTTTTTCAAGACCAAAAGAGAAAAACCACACCACACTGTGGTGTGACTCTGACTCCCCTATAAAGCTGATGGAAAGAGAATAAACAGAAATGCAGCCCTGCAGCAGGACAGTGTGTGCCCTCCCACCAGCCCAGTGCTGGTCTGGGAGAGCTCCACTCTGTCCATGGATTGTGGTGGCACTGGGGACAAGAGTGAGCCTCAGCCCAGGCCTCTCAGAAGTGCCCAGCTCATTCTAGCTCTGAAGAATTGCTAGAAAACATAATTCTGAGTATTTTGTAAACCCATGGTCTCTTGCAACATCATAATCTCACTAGATTGGCTTCTTTTATACCTCTGAAAGATAGTCCTTTGAGCTTCCTGGATGGTAATGAGACAGCAACCAGTGATACCTTTTAAAATATTGAATTTTATGTACCTTCTTGTGCCTCATGAATGTGACATTTTCCTTGTGACTAGGTGGTTGTTTCAGTGTTTACCAGGTACTTACTTCTGTCACAATATTCTGTTTTGCTCCCGAGACTATAATTCTGTCACATGCAAAGCTGACTTAAAGTGAGAGAACAGGAAATTAATTCCTAAACAATAGCATTATTGTTTTCATAAAATTATCCAGAGGGAGGACAGATTTGGCTACTTTTGTTGATTTAATCTTTTGCTCTTTTCACTGTATGGGTGAGTCAAGCTGCAGAAATGGGGGCAAAATTTGGCATGCAGGAAACAGTCCTCTTACCTAAGCCTTCCCCTCTTCCAAGTCAAAAAGAACTATCTGGAGTTGGAGTTCTAAACAAAGTTTTAGAAAAATGGTTTTATCCAGCATCACAGGTTCTTTTAAGCACTTCATCAGTTCATGATGAAATGAGCTCAAAGATGAGATGAATGAATCAAGTCAACCTGATCAACAGAAAATGAGAAGATATAAAAAAGAAGGCAATAAACACATTTCAGCTTCTAATTAGTCTATCAAAAGCTCTGCTTTCTCTATAGTCTAAAATAAGAGAAAGATTAATAAGATTTTTTCAAAGACTAGTTGTATGATCATTAGACTTCTCCTTTTATTCTCATTGATTTTTAACCTCTTATAAGAACATTTTTTTAAAAAAACCTTTATGTAAGGAACATTGTTAAGCATCTTTTTCTCTTTTTGTAACATCTACACGTGTGAACGGAAGACAAATTATTATTAAAGCTTTGAAAGAGCTTCAAAACGTATTGCCTCTGATACTGCTAACAATCAATGGATGAAAGGTACAATGTTTTAACCCTCAATCTCCCAAACTGTTTCTCTCATCCTTTATGCACCTGTCTCTCCTGGAGCACAGCAAGGAATATTAAAAGCATGTAAAACATATTTTACTCTGAATAAATTATACAAATAATTTAATTTAGAAAGTAGACTTGCCCAGACATGGTAGTTATTCCTTCCCAGCACTCATCACCTAAGGGCAGAAGGAGGAGACCTCTGGTACGGACTGTTCACACTTCTGTTTCCTCTGCACATGTGATGTTTTGTTTCTGTGAGCAGGCAAGACTGCAGCTCCAGCCTGGACAGAATTGCTAAATGTTTTGACATTTTGAGAAAAACCCAATAACACAGCTTGTTCTCATATTTTAAGTGTAATGGTTTGCATAAAACTTCCCAGAGATGCTGCTGGGAACACTGTTTAATTGGACTGTAAGATCTCATTGCACCGTTGAAAGAGCACAATCAACAAGCCCTGCCTACAGTTGCTTAAAAATTCAAGACATTTAGAAACAGTAACGGCCAACAAAACCAATCTAAATCATTACAGTGTTAAAGGCTTTGTTACTGCTTTACATCTGCATCATAAACCTGCAGACATTGGGTGGACTTGCTATTTTTTGGCTCAACACTCTCAAAGCCGGTGAAAATGGGAACCACACATAATGCAGAGGGCTCCAAACCTGATATGAATACATGAAATATTAGGATTTAAAATCATGTAACTCTCTTTTTCAACCTTAACAACAGTAGCTGTCAGCTGCATAAAGAGTACAAATCTGAAATCTGCTGCCAAATCAAACTTGAGCCTTAATGTGAAAGCCCAGATTTTATAAAAAGGGTAGATATTATTAAGAAGACAGCTAATCAATCAATTACTGACACTCAGCTTCTCACCAAATCTGGTGCCATTTTTAACATGTATTGAGATCCTTGACTAGAATGAGATGCAGTAGAAAGGCAGAGAATGATTGTGGGCACTCACAGCCTGGTGATGAAGTGCCAAGGAAATGCCAATAGCAGTCAAACAGTAATTTTCCTGATTACAACATATAATCTAGGCTTCCCTTTCCTTGGGGCTGATGCAGAGCTTTAGATCAACAGCTTCAGACAACTGAATTACGAGCTGTGGCTGGGTGAAAAAAAGACACATACTGAATTCTAAATGTACACCTCAGTAACACTATCTTCAATGGAACATAAGCACATCCTTAGTTTTATAAATGTGTTTAAGTGCCATCCTGATGGGAATATGTTGTTAATGAGGCTTATTACAGTAATTTGCATTGGAGTAATTTACAGGCCTGAGTCCCAGTGTGTTTGGCATAGCACAAGAATTGGAGTATCAGTTTCTCTACTCTGAATTACATAGTCAAAGTATGGGAAAAAGAAATGAGTGGTTTGCATAGAGAGATGGGAAGTGAAGAACAAGCAGCAAGTATATACACAGCAATGGGGCATCAGAAAATAATGAGGTCACTGCACATTTCCACAATTGCTTTCCTCCCTTTCATCTAACTTCAGATTTTACAAAATCTGTAAATGTATGAATCTGAGTTGGTTGCCCAATACCATCTGCATCCTATGTGTTTATCTGGATCACCAATTTATGATGAAGATAAATCATGTTTTAAAACACATCATCTCCTGGTGCTGCAATGGTGCCCCAAACTGAATAACCCAGACACAGATATTGTACAGAGTCACTGCCCATGAAAAGTCACAAAAGAGAAAGGATTACTTTTAATCCTCATACTGATATTAGTGTCACCCACAACAGCTTAGCTGAAGGGTGGACATTCATAGTGTGTGAAGCTTCTGTATTTATCCAGCTGCATTGCAAGCCCAGCAGGAGCTCCTGGGAAACCCTGGAGCTTGGTCAGAGGAGGCTTGTCCCCACACAACCCATGACACTGGCACAGGCAGCCTCGTGCTTGGTGTTCAGAGAGAGCCCTTTGCCTGACTCCTGTGCCATATGTACAGCAGCCTTGCAGCAGTAACACGTGGGTGAAGCCTGGTCAGGCAGAAGGTCCCTCCACACAGATTTTGCCCTTTCCTGCAGTGGGTTGCTGTGTAAAACTGGTGGGGAGCTGCCATCCACACTGCACTGTGCGAAAGCCTGCAGGCCTTGCAGCTGGACAGAGCTTCCTGCCTCACTGGCACTCATCCCTGAGCTTATGTGACCTCACTACAAGCTAGGGGTGGCTTCACTGCAGTCATCTTGTTATTCTAGGTGACCAATTTGACCAGTTGGAGCACTCCTGAACATGTACTCATGACCTGACTCTTCATGGCTGTAGTGCCACTGAAGTTAGTGCATAACTGTGCCTCTGTCACAACCAAACAGGACATTTTATTTTATATTTAACCAGTCGCGTGGCATACCTATCTCCTAAGCCTCTCTTCCCTCTCAAAGGGATAAACTTTCTAACTTCCTGACACACTCTTAGCTGGATTAGGGTCTCAGCTTGATTACCACTATCTTTTGAAAACACTCAAGAGCTCCAGAAGCAGAAGAGATGTTTGAGGTTTAATTGATCCTAGAGCAAAGCTGCATGGCAACAGCAGCCTTAGGGTGGATACAAGAAATGCAGAGCCAGAAGAACACCTTCTTTTGCTTGTTCTCTGGGCTGTACTCCACCAAACAGGTGTTCTGAACCACAGTCTGTTCTGCAAGGTACTGCAAAAAGGAAAATCATAAAGATGGCCCTTAGATTTGAAAACTTACCTGATAAAACAAAGCCAATGGACATGAAGACCAGATGCCACCACTGTGACAATCTCAGAGTGTCATCATGCCTATTTCATAATTTCCTTTGTATCCTTGTCTACCAATGTCTATAAAGGTATTTATGAAGACAGCATTAGCTTTGCTGTGAAGAATTCCTCTATAAAGCTCATTGCAAATTATATCATGCACTTTTCAAAAAAAAAAGAAAAAGACAATATTCAGTATACTATACTATAAATATTTCTAAAACGTCAAGAATTTCTGAATAATTGCCAACTGCAACTGTGTAATTGAAATGCTACAATAAACAGCTATGTTCTGTTGTTCTCTAGATGCATTCACTGTTTTGGATACTCTTTTATAGTGCTGCAAAAGAGGTTTTGTATTAATTAGCTGGCTCTTGTTCATTGAAAGCAGTTCATTTACTAAATATCTTGCTTATTATTGTGGAGGAATAGAACAGAAGGCAACATGTTGTAATTGCATTTTAATAAACAACCTTGGATACTTGATTTTTAATAAGTAGCTGACAGGAGCTGGGGTACCAGCTTTTCTTTGTGAAAAGAGTCAACTGATGGAATCTGATGTTTCCTTTAAGTTGATGGTATCCTTCCCTGCCATGTTCTGTCACACAGTTCTGCCAACTATTGAGGCCAAGAATCATGACTGTGATAGCTCAACAGATTAGCTGAGATCCCAGTGGACAGCAGCACCCATTACTGACTCATTTTGCAACCTTGAGCTAATAACCTCATGTCATTTATTCTTGTAAAAAGTGTGTGAAATTGATTCTGTGGTGGTATAAGCCCAGCAGGCAGCTCCGACCCACATAACCACTTAGTAAGTCTCACACCAATAGCGTGGGGAGAAGAATCAGAAGGGTAAAAACACCAAACCTCACAGGTTGAGATAAAGACAGTTTAATAGATAAAGCTAAGAAAATAAGGAACTCATTCACCACTTACCATGGGCAGACAGGTGTTCAGCCATTTCCAGGAAAGCCACTTCCACACTCCACCACGTGTGACAGTGACTTGGTGAGACAAACACCGTCACTCCAAACATCACCCACTTCCTTCTTCCCCGGCCCTGCAGGCTGAGGATGACACCACATGGTGTGGGATATCCCCTGAGTCATTTGGGGTCAGCTGTGTCCCCTCCCAGCTCCTGTGCATCCCCAGCCTCCTTGTTGGTGGGGTGAGGAGCAGAAAAGGCCATGGCTCTGTGTTAAGTGCTGTTCAGCAGTAACTGAGATGTTGGTGTGTTACCAACACCTTTCTCACCAACACAAATCCAAAACGTAACCCACATCAGATTGTATGAAGAACATTGTCTCCATCCCAAATAAAACCAGGACAGATTCATTGTGTGCATGTATGGTATTTGGAAGAAGTAAAAGTGGGGAAGTATCACCTTCTGCCATGGGCAGTGGCTGGGACAGAAATCAGCTCTAGAATTAACATACCCACTGATTTAAAGTCCTGACCAGTGTGAGAATCAGCATCCTTGGATATGTCTAATGAATCTCACTTCACTTGGAAGCTTTGAAAAAATCTTTATTAAAAAAGAGGTATTATTTAAGACAAAACTAGAACTAATTCAGTTCAAAGAAATCAAATGTATCAAAGTGATAAGCAGAACATTCAGCTTATCATCCAGATAACTTTAGGGACAACTAGTTAGTCTTCATTCAAAAAAGCATAAATTCATCAAATTACCAGCTGTGTTTTAACTTTGTTTTTATTCTTACAATAAATCCTACCTGTACTGCAGATAGATATATATATGATATATATGATATATATGTATATGCTACTCCATGCCGACCTTAAGGGTCCTGCTAGATTTAGCATGCTCAGCATTTTGCCCCAGGGTGTGTTTCTACACCTGTGTATGTGGCAGAAGGCACAGGGGAGAGATTATTTTCCAGTCTTTGACAGCATGAGGGATTTCAGCACCAAAGTTAGGAACACTGAATCTCCTCACAAAAGTGAAATTAAATCTGCTCTCAAGAAGTAGTGGCATGGCAAAGACTGCCTGAAATGCATGCTTTGAGATATCACTGAAGTGAAGCAATAAAAGGTGCCAAACAAAAAGGAAGTCTCTCTGATTAGTCTAACTAGAGATCAGGGAAACTTGGTTACATTCAACCCAAGACTTAAATCACTATCCTTTTAGTTACCCCTGTGTTTTCCACATATAAAAAATTAAACAACATGGAAAACATGGCTTATTTGCAGTTCTTGTCATTATGATCCTTAAACAGGCAATGGGGCTTAGGGGAGAATGAGATATGAGAAAGGAGAAATGGGATTTGAACGTGCAAGAATGTTTTCTGCATGCAGCCAGGCTAATCCAGATCTCCAGCGAGTCCCTAATGCAAAGACCACTGGGACAACAGAAGGATTGCACTGACTTCACAAGCTTTGCAGTTCACAATATAAATGCCCAAATCACATTCAGAGTTTTCTGAAATTTGAATCAGTTCAATCTAGAAAATGTTACTCCATAGTAAGCACTATCAATTCTTTTCTACTCACACTTACTCCTTGTTCCAATATGCTTCATTTAGTTTTAAATTTATGCTATTTTTCTTAGGGGAAAAGGTTGCTGAGATTTTAACCCTCTTGGGATTTTGCAATGCCAGGCATTCCTGGGTTATGCCACTCTTGTTCTACTTTGGTAGCCATGATCTTAGTAGATGTGGAATAGGAAATTAAAATGAGTAGGTTTTCCTTGTTCTAGCTGGACAAAACATTATTAAATATCCTTCAGAAAAAGAAAATATAACAAGGGTTATTCATAATTTTTATAGCTTTCCTGAAAAACAAGTAATCATATTTTTCAATAAGGTTTTAATCTAGAACTGACTATATGGTCTATTTTCAGGCATAAAAAAAGACACACAAAACCTGATCAGACAATACGGTCAGCCCATCCTATGCTAACTGAAGACAGCCCCAGATATGCCTGCATGATTTTCCAGGGGGAGCCCACAGTGTAAATGGTAACTGGGCCAAGAATCTGTCTTGGCAACCCTAATCCTGTCTCCAGAGAAAATCAATTGCTAGTTGAACTGTAGAAATCTGAAGGTATCCATTCTGCCCAGATTGTTATACACCAGGCAAGCAGCCCACCCAAAAATTTCACTCCCTGATAGCCAGAACATGTTCCAAGGATCCTTCCAAAGGCTGAAGCATGAAAGCTGTGTGAGAAATCTCAATAGCATCTACTGCTGGGGAAGCCATTGGTCCAGAATAATCCACAGCAAGCCTTGGCACACAGACTGGTGCCAAACTCCATGGCAGTTCTCCTTCACAGCACTCCTCCAAATGGGTGCTTACAAATTTTGAGGAACACGCTGTTCTTTCTTCCATAACTCTGCATGGTCCCAGCCTATTTGTATGCTTTTGTAGCTTGTGTTGCATTCTGAAGGCTGTGATTATTAAATGCTAGTGTTTGCTGCTCTTTTTCCATTGAGAAAAATGCGTGAGAAAAAAGAAATTATATTGCTACATTAACACAGAATCAGGAGAAGGAAGTTACAATGAGTCCCCCAAAAGACAGATGATTCATACATTTCATAAAAATTGTACCATATGCATTAGCTATCGTTCTCAGATAACATTATTGTTGCAAGCACTGTTGCACATAAGTACTTCATTTATCTAAATCTAGACTTTACACTTCTGTGCACTCTGTAGGTCCCAGCCCTGCCATGATGGAGTTACTAGCATGATGTAGCAATGTATTATAGTGTCAGATCGACTCACATTTCACATTTTTAACTAAAGAAGATCAAAATAACGAAATGCAGCCATAGAAGGAGCAACTGCTCTCATCTGCAGCTACTCCTACTCAAGAGTTATTAAATAATAGCAATAAAAAAGAGAGAATATGTTGTTATTGACAAGCTGTATAGACTGGAATAAAAGATTTATCTTTTATTGATGCGACTACTTATTTCTACTAGATGAAACATTATTAATTTTTTCCTCTACTACTTTTTTGGCTCTCAATATTCAAAACCTTCCTAAGCCCAGAATATGTTTCCACTTGGTCTTCAAGGGTTTGGGGTCTGTCTTACCCTCTCATTTTGATGACTCCATCCTGCCACTCAGCCACCTTCCTCTGAATAGGGTTGGTTTGTCTCCTGCTCTAAAAGTTTCCTGCCTACATTAAGAGTGCTGGGAATGTTGTCAGCATTAGTGGGAACTCTACCTTTCCAAATCTTTTGTCCCTTCAGTCTCCCCAAATAAGTCTTGTGAAGATGGTACTTCCCCTGTGGTAGATGGGAGCTGTAACATCAATCTGCTTCAGCCGTATCATCCTCAAATACCAAACAAGGAGTAGGAATGTGGGGTCACTCGTCTTGCAGTTTTGATGACAAACTAAAACTAGATCCAAGAATATGGAAATAAACATAACTTTAGTATACAACACTGTGCTCCAAGCTGCCTGGCAACTGTAAAAAGTCATTTATTCACTATCTACTTATTCTGTGAGCAGAAGGGAATCCACTGGGAGACTGACATGATGCAAGTCATAAAATGATCATTGTCACAAACCTGAGCTGACGCTGCTGGCAGCCTTTCACATTTCATATTTCCAGCTGTAATTAATGAGCCATTTTCCAGAATGCAAACAGAAGATTTTTAAAGCTTTTCTTTAAAGCTTTTTAGCTTCATTTTCCATTTGTGTGTTCTCTGAGATGCAGGAAACTTTGAAATATAAAGTGGAATGACAACAAGATACAAAAGGCATAGAGAATTATGTAAATATGTCTAAAACAAAGAATTTCACTTGCCTTGAGACATGTCAGAGTGCATATATTACCTTAATTTCACTTACAAATAAAACTGCCTTTCTTGCAACTAAGTTAAATTTGAGCCAATGCCTCACTTCACTTTGCATAAAGACAAGGATGCCAAGAAAATATTCCAGGCATGCAAATGTATAAGCCCAGATATCTCAAGACAGGAGTATTGCTTAAGCATCTCCATGCAGTACATCACAGAAAAACCACTAAAAAAAGCCCCAAATAAACAACAAAAATCTGCCACTAAACCCAAAACAAAGCCCAAAACGTAAAAAAGTCTTATTTGCATAGCACTAGTACTATTGTAGTGGGAGGAAGGATGCCCCAAACCCTTTGTTAAGAAAAGGCACAGAGGGCACTGAATAGCTGCTCTCTCTTTCTCTACGAGCTGCAGTTTTCATGTTTTCCAAGACTTTTTACTGGACAGGTAAATCAATTCCTACTTTTAAATCAATATTTTCTTGTCCTGAATGTCTTGTGCTGATAAAGCACTTTCAAGTACGACTTGAGTTTCTCTTTGTGTTCTGCATTTACTATTACTATTGGAAAGCAGAACTCTGTAATTGTCATTATGGCCAATTTTTTTGCCACAGCATCCTCTGGAATAAAATCGAAATTTATTGTAAAGATGATAATTCAGCAATGATGACCCTTTCTTATGGTGCTCTAGATTCAGCAGCATTTTGAAAAGCAAGAATTTAAAAATCAAACCTACCAGTGCCATTCTGCTGTTTTTTTCTGGCCAGTTTTTCACAAGTCACTCTAAGAAGCCATTGGATATTTGCATGCAGCTGCAGCGTCCCAGCTGGTCTGTCACTGAGGAAGCCCAGACAGAGATTTCTGTTACATTTAACTTTCTGCTGATGTTTAACCACTTGTTCTTTGTAATCTTTGAACTTCTCTTACATCAAACTAACCAATCGACTCCCTCAAAATATCCAGCACATAAAATTATTTGTATGTCATTATTTTAGGAACCTTTCTGAGGTGGCTCTGCCTTGCTCAGCTGAGTCGATCAATATATCTATGACACTGAGAAAGCATTGTAAGTCACAAATCACAGAATTGGTCAGGTTAGAAGGGNCAGTGCTTCGTCAGAGGCACAGTAAAGAAGTGTGATTATATATAGAGAGAGAGAGAGATATAAAATACAGCACTTGATACTCAAAGCTTGAAAAATACTTGAACTTTTAAAGAAACCCAAAAAACCCTCTTCATTTCCAAAGATGAAATTACTTCTCTTTCATTATCTGATACTTCAGAAAAAAGTTCAGAACCAGAAATATCTGACTAGCTTATGCTCAGGATGTTTCAGCAGGGCTGGAGATGTCTAGCAGATAAAACAAAGAGATTGTCTGAGATTTCTAGACCAACTGAGAAATGCTTTTGTGAACCTGAACTGTCAGACAGTGAAATAGCATGAAACCTTTTGAAAATCTCTCGCTCACAAGCACATCACCCATTGAGAGGACAAAGACATCACCATTTGATGGAGTTTCTGCTGACTCCATGTTCACTCTTTGCAAGAGGTTCTGGCAAAATATTCAGAAAAGGAGGTAATTTTTTCTGAAACAAGCGGAGTATATGCTTCTACGTCAGGGTGCTTACAGCTGTAACTCTAAAAATATGGACAGCTTTTATATGGAGATCAATTAAAAGAGTGATGCACTTAGACTGAGAGGCAGTGACTTCATTAAACACAGATAGCCCTAAAACAACACATCCAGTAGTTCT
>VZUA01042167.1:0-14763 GCA_013401035.1 Horornis vulcanius
CCTTTTGTACCACTGAATTTCACCCCCTGCTTTTATGCTGGGCCCCAAGATCAATCCAGAGCTTCTTGTGTGATGTTTCTCATCCTCAGCTGTGCTGATGTTACTTTTCCTCTTTGTCAGCACCGTGCTTAACTTTCAACCCCCTGGAGCTTCCTTTGCCTCTCGCCACCACGTTAGAAACCCCCTCTCCTCCCACACTAACGTAATGCCTACATGCAGCAGTCAAACCTTGTGGATTTTTTCTTTCAAAAGATGAATAGATTTGGCTCCTCAAGCTTCACTTTGCTGAAGTCCTGTCATCCCTCCTCCTTGGTCCTGTGGCCATGCAGGACAGACTTTTCCATCCCGGAGATACAAGCCCGATGTTGTTTTCCCCTACGTGTATTATCTTGTGCTTGGCTGAATTAAAGCACTCTTGGTTGGATGGTGGCCATTTAGCCATACAAACTGGATCACAGGATAAATGAAGGCTGTTTTGTTCGTTATTTACTAACCTCTGTTTGTGTTATCTGCGAGCTGCCTCTAAGGATCTTGTATTTATCTGAGTGATTGGTAAAAACACTGCATCCCGTGGGAAGCAAGCAGCAGACAGGTTTTTCTCTCATAAGCCATTTCTGTCCATCTACTCATGCAAAATTACTTCTATTAATGCAAATTCTTAAATCAAGCTGTAACACCAGTTAGATAGGACTTGATTCTGTACAACATATCCTGGCTGGTAATTAGCTGAGACGTGAATATAATGAATTATTGGTAGATTCTCATATTGTCTTTTAATTACTCTGTCAAATTCTGCTGTCAGCCTGACTGGCTGTTGGTCCCTAGGTCAGCAAGTCCTGCCAAAGTGCCAGCATGGGGTTAGGGCTCACCTACCCTTCTAGAATTACTTGGCATTCCAAGATTTATTAAAATTTAGCATCAACAGGTCAGAGATCTCCTTAGTGCACTTGGAGGTGCAAATTATCCAGGGTGGGTGATTTAATAGTGTTTATCTAAAGCAGATGTTATCTAATTCATGTCTTGGTCATTAGTAAATGGTGATGTATATAATCATCTTATGATGAATTCATCATAATATTTTTTTCATAAATACAGAGTGCCTATATTTATATTTTTGTAGTTACACTGATAATTTTACCATGTGCACAAAATTACATAGCTATGTCTCTTCATTTCCCTTCTTTCCTCTGTATTTATATTCCCACTCATAATTCAGCAAGGCATGAATTTTTCCATCATGCTTTTTAAATACTGTATTAATTTTCTATACTTTGTAATTTGCAGTTGGTTGCTATTTCTTTAGCATTACAATCATGGGCTATATTATCTTCTGTTAGTGCTATCTATACCACTGCATAAGGATGGGTTTCCTGCCAAAATCCCCTTCCAGCATGGTGGTGGAATATGCTGATTTTAGCCATCAGCTAAAAGCAAAATAAAAAAAAAACCCAGCCAACATCCCCTTTAAATATTCCTTCGGTTTCTTTTGTCCAGTATTTCCTTCCCAGTAACTTAATTAGGTTTTTTTTCAGCCTGGAGATGTTGAAGCATCCTGTGTATGAATTTTTGAGTGGGATTCTGATCCCACTAGCTTTGTTCAAATGCGAACTCAGAGAAGGAAGATGCCTATGTGGACAGAGCAGGAAACTCTGTGCCCAGTGAGTTCTCAGCTTATTGTAAAGTAAAAATTACTTCATTTTTAAAAACTTCTCTGGCAAATTGTGACATAGCAGCTTATTTTGCTGCAGTTGCAGGAGCACCGCTAGTTTCAGCCCTCCAGCCACCATTCCTGTGCGTTTGCTCCCTCTGAAAAACACCAGGAGTGGTATTTGCATGCGGCTGAGGAGCTTGCAGCCGGGGATCCGGGATGTGGGACTGCGGCGTGCAGGGTACATCTGACAGAGCAAAGCTTTGTGGCTGGGCTAACTCCCGGAGAAAACAGGGAGGAGAGGGGAAAGGCGCGGATGGTGAGCCTGGCTTGGCGGGGAGTGGCGGGGATAATCTCTGAGGCTGGACCCTGGCTCCTGCCCCACGCTGCTCGGAGGGGGCACTGCCTGCTGGTGGGAACGCGGTTTGCTTCCCGAGGCTTCTTCTCCGGTTGCTCGCTCTAACCCTTTTTCCATCTGTCCCTTCATTTATTATTTACCGCTTTCTCTTGCTCTTTTCTTCATTAGCTGGTTCCCAGTGCTCCCGGCTCTGGAAAGGGCTGTCTTATGGGGAACACAAGGACAGCAGCAAATATTGTTGCACTGCTCCTCTGCCAGCCCTCCTTGTTGCACGGATGGGACTGTGTGGCACGCACAGTTAATTAAACCCTTTAACACTTTTTCCAAGTTAAGAAAAGGGTCAAAATCCTGTAAGTAGGAGCCCCTTGAGTCCTGGAGTCCCCCATGCAGTCCATGCTCTGCTTTTTCAGAGGCTCATACTGGGGATGGATACACACGGGGGTGGGAGAGTAACGTGAGAAGCTCTGGATATGCACGCTTTGTGCAGCTAAAAGTGGTGGGGGAAATGTGAGGTTACAAGGTGTTCAAAAGAAATTTTGGATCTCTCTTTACTTCATTAAGTTTTATATTGGATTGCTGTGCCAAGAGACACAATCATTGACTTTCTTAAAGAAATTAAAACCCCCATCAGTTTAAATTTTCTTTTTTTCCTCCGACGAAAAGGTGGCAAAAACAAAGGTTTTGTAGGAGAAACTGAAACCAGTTCAAACATAATTCTATTAACTAATTAGGAGAACTCTGGAAATGGGACTGAGACTCTCAGGCCTTTTTTTCTTCTCTTCGCTGGGGCACTCCAAGAATTGGATCACCTGGGGAAAGCATGTTTAAGAAATACCAGATGGTCTCTGCGATGCTCCAGCTGTGGACAATCACTCCCAGCCAGGCAATCTGCCTTGCTGTCGAAGCCCTCTAAAACTGTGCTGCCCATTTGTCATGCTTCTCCAATTGCAGCGCTCTGGATAGCTTCTTTTTTCCTTGTCTGGCTCTTCCTTTCCAGTTTTTATCACCCACCCCCTCCATGAGCTAATGTAGTAACATCCCTTCATTGGCTATAAATCCATTGAAGAGCCATATATAAAATATTACTTTGTTAGGGAAGATTGGGAAACATCTGTTTTTTACCCATAAGAGTCAGTCTCTACTTGTCTCATATGACGATGTGACTATTTATATATTTTTAAAGAAAAAGAAGTAGAGAAAATGGGAATCCTAGGAAAAAACTTTGTGGAGCCTCTAAATAGAGGAAACTGATTCAGCTCTGGGATTTGTTTGGAGGCTTTTTGGGAAGGTGGGAGGGTGCAGGCCAAGAAATTGCTTAGATGCCTGACAAAGTAGCAGTCATACCAACTGCAGAGGGTCCTTCTGGAAATATTTCCATGTTGTATAACAGTTTCTAGGTGCTTCCCAACACATACTTGCACTGGGAAACTTTGGGTCTAAACCATTATGTATTTTCTACTACACAGGGCAGAAACCTGGGAACAGTGACAGTCCTTGGATTAGTAGCAGACTGTAACCGTAGGGGTGTACACACAGAGCAGAAAAAGTGTGTAGCTCTGGAGGCCTTGCATTTAGGTGGCTATGCCCCTACATTTATGCACCTCATTTAGGTGGTTATGCCTTGAGCTTGCTGTCTGAGCCTACTGGCATGAGCAGCATCTCTTCCAACCTGCTCAGCACCAGTGCCTTGCTGGGCTGTCTGCTTTTCCTCACACATACAGCACTCAGCCTATGTCTCTGTCTCCTTGCTGGACAAGGGCATTGCTGTCTGTAGGTCCATGTGTGGGGAGAACTTGCTCTGTCACCCCAAGATGACAGGGGTGCAAGAGAAGGATGCTGGGGCTCCATTGTGCCTGCCATGGGGTAAGACAGGAGAGTTTGGGTGGATATGGGGCCTCAGACTGGTGTGGAAGGGCTGTACAAGCAGCCAGGCAGAATTGGGACACTTAGTTCACGCTGTTGGGGTGAGCTGTGTAGTAAGATGCTCTGCCAGCTGTGCTGAGGTGACAGGAACAAGGAGCAAGTCTGTAAGGATGGCGATTGGGAGCATACAAGGGAGGGTGCTGCTCTGGGTGAGCTGTGGGGGAGGGAAGTTGCACCTCCAGCAGGCTGCCTGCGGTGCTGTGTCCCTCACCTGCCAGGCAGGCACACTGCCAGTCTCTGGGCCACTCAGCACATGAGTTTGGAAGAAGGAAGAGGAGACTGTTGTTTGCAGGTGGTGTCAGGATTTGCCACAGCTGCTTTCTGTGCCTTGCAAAGCTGCCATATAGAAACAAAGTTCTAGAGCTGCTAATGACTGATGGTGCTCCACATACAATCATTGGATGGTTTGGGTTAGAAGGGGCCTTAAAGATGACCTTGTTCCAACCCCCTTGCCAGGCAGGGCAGGGACATCTTCCACTAGACCAGGTTACTCAAAGCCCTGTCACACAGGTCTCCTTCTTTCCTGGCTGGATTAGGTGCCTTCCCCTGCCCCTTTGCTGCCCAAACGTGAGACTCTCCTCTCCAGTCTCCTTTCCTCAGGGTTATGCATTGCCATGTTGGTTGGACCCAGCTCACCCATCTGAGGTGTGGAATGCCCCAGAAGGGATCTCTTTCCTGCCTCTGCCAGCCAGCCTTGCACATCCCACATAAGCTCCATGGTGGATGGAGCCTGCTTTTCTCAGGCTGGCCAAAACCGAACTCCAAGTGTGTCTCCCCTGCTGATCCCTCTCATGCCTTTCTGCAGGGCTGTGGTTGACAGCTGTGTCTTCCCAGCTGATGCTGCTCCTTCTCCCCCTCTCCCACACACTGGCTGCTGTGCTGCTGTCCCCTCCCACCACGCTGGAGCTCAGCCTGTTCTGATGGTTATCGGCCCTCATAGCAGCCTTGTGCCCTTCTGCTTGGCTCTTGCAGCTTTTCCCCTTCCAAAATTCTTCTCGTTCTCCCTCCCATGGTGCTAATCAGACCTTGAGCCCTCTTTTCTTCCCACTGCTCAGTTCACTAACCAGTTGTTATTGAGCTGTGCTCCAGCCACCATGGGCACTGGCAAAAGCTCCCCAAACCCCACACAACACCCACCTCCACCTGGTGCAGCTCCCTTGTAACACTGGTGACAAGTAAAAGGTCATTTTTCCATGGTAATATATTAAAGCTGCTCTCTCTAGCAGCTGCTGTATCTTTGTTCTCTCTGTGCCAAAGCCTGTGGTTATCTCACAAGATGTTTCAGGGCATTGGTTTGAAATCTGCTGCTTGGCTTTGGCCAGCTCCTGTGACAGCGAGCTCTGTGCAGCTCTGAGCTTGGGACTGGCATCTGATAGTTTTCAGGTGAACTGAAGTTTATGTGTTTTGATACTCAGTATAGATTTGGACTTCACAGAATGAAATGAAAAGGTTAAATTTGAGGTGGAAGAACACAAATAAAAAGGAATTAGGGGTGTTGCAAATAGTTTGGTGGACATGAGCCACAAGGGCAGAGGAGTAGCAGGAAGGACAGGTGCACCCAGAGCCCTCTAAGGGTCAGTGGGATGCTCTGACACTGGAAATGGCATTGGGAAGCAGTGTTGGGCACCATGTCCAGTTCTCATGCCCATTTTAGCCAAAATGCTATATGATTCAGAAAAGAGCAGTAAATGTGACCACATCCTGGAAATAGGGTGCTAGAGATAATATTCATCTACTTAAGAAAAATTAAAAAGAAACTTAATCATAATGTGCAAATACCAGCAAGAGGAAGAAAAAGTTCAAGGGAAATATCTTGAAATATTAGAGGAGAAAGGCGAAAAAAGAAGCTGTGATTTAGAACCCAGTGCAGGACAACCTTGGAGAAATAATGTGCAGATTTATAATGCTGAGAATGGTCCTTTCTATCCTATATATAAATGTGCAACTTGAGCGTTGTGCCTCCTAGAGAATAGGTGATGGCAGGAATTAAATAGTCCTGAAAGCAAACTGAATTTGTTACCCTTTGCTGATAACTTGGCCAATGAGACCTTTCACTCAGCTGGGAGCAAAACTGAGCTTGCTATGGGCTCTTGTTCTCTTCCCATTAAAATAGGTGAATTTAGCCTCTGCCTGTGCCAGAACCTGCCTGGTCTTGATGTGATATGCTTTGGTATGAGAAGAAAGATCAAGTTTAGGTCAGGGTTTTTGGACAGAAGTGACTGAATTTAGGAAACTTCAGCTACATCTCCTTGCTACAACCACCTCCAGGGAGGAGCTGATGTGCTGAGCAGGACAGCAGGGAGTCTTTGCTCCCTGCCACCAAATCCTTCCCTGAAATAAGATCCAGAGACCAACTATCTGAAATGTGAGTGCTTCCCCAGGAGGAACTTGTGTTTGATACAGTAGTCTTTATTGTCCTGCTTTATTTTAAAGCTAGTTCATTCCACCTCCCAAAAAAGATTTAGCAGATATTTCATTGGATAACTTGACCTTGGGTGTCCAAAAGTTCATTTATGATTTTCTGTACATAAATTTCCTGATACAGGGTTTTGACACAGAAATAGTCTTCCTTTGATAGAATGTAACAAATTCAAGTTTCAGAAATTATCCTCTTGAGCCATCTCTGTGGTGTTTGGCATCATGACAAGTAATTAGTCAATCCTGAAATAGTCATCAAGCAGAGAAACAGCTTATTTTATATACTGTTTCTTAGAGAGTTAAATATTTCCACATATTCAGGCTCTGATTGGAGTCTTGGATCCTTTCCAAGTGTTCAACCTGTAAAGATATTTGAGAACACCAGGACTTAGGCTCTTTCCAAAAAATGATAGATTTCACTTGAATTTTCACAAATGGAAAACCACAACTCCCCATAGCTGCAAAGAAGCAGCTGTCATACCAGGTATGGAGTATGAGAAAACACTTTCTAAAAGCTTCAGGGACTTCCCATTATCTGGAAGTTTTTAGTGCTCTTAAAATTCGCGGAGAAAACAGAGTTTCTTTTCCTGCACAGCGTTGCCTGAGATAATCGGCTGCACCTGTTTGGAAGCAGCGCTTCACGTTGTTCCCTCACACACACCCCTGCACGTGTTCCTGTTAATTGTTCCTAGGAACCCAAGTGTCAACAAACTGGAGCCCAGCATTGCAACTCTGTTCAAAATCCCAAATTGGTGTTTCTGGGCATTTTGGTGTGCAAAGTCCGTGGTCTAAGTGATTGAATCGACTTTGAAGTTTTGAAGTTGAAATCTTGGGGTGTTGGGATATAGGCAAAAATCTACTGGAGAAAGCTAAAGCACCAAATCAACAGCTCCAAACCTAAAGTTCTGCTTTTTGTTGTTGTTTCTGCTTAATAATAATAATANCCAAATTGGTAATGGACTAATTTTGGGAAGGGTTAATTTTCCATGTGATTCAGCACAGACATGCATGATGAGAATCTGGAAAATAAGGAGTTAAGTCATGCTGATGTAAACCATTGTTTCGCATTTAAAATAATAGCACTTGGATAATTCTGAAGTTGTGGCTTCTGCTTTTATTGGCTGAGAGGTTGCCAAAACATGTGTGTGTTGCTCTGAATTGGTAAATGATTCCTATTTATAGGACAGGTGTCTTCTGATGTCCTGAGTCCAGTGTGTTCTGTAATCCTAGATCCTGTTTTTGATCTATGTTTAATAATGTGTGACAGAACCTTGCAGACCAAATCAGGCTCGGAATGTTTTGAGTTTAGCTCTGCCCAGCTCTGTCCACTTGTAATGCAGGGTATCTTTCCATCAGGATCTCACCCTTCTAAAATTAATTTTTGTACTTCTCTTTCTGAAACACATAGCCTTTGGACTCATTTACATGCAGCCTCCTGAGTGTGCCAGCCTCCTTCTTTTGTGTTGACTCAAGAAAAAATGCTTTCTCACATATTTTTAACAGCTTTTACAGCTTTAACAGCTTTTCTAATGCAGAAACCGCAGCGAGGCAGTGCTACAGGAGGGATGTGGTGGCAGGAACAGAGTCAAGGTGTATGTCATGCCAGTCATGAAAATAAACTCTTATGCTTCCACCAGCATCTAATTTAAACTGTGCTTCACAGTTTGGGCTGTTGGTTTGGGCTATGCAGTGTCACTGAAAAGGGGTTGGATTAGTTGCAGTTAGCTATGTGACTGTCAAAATCGCTCATTTTCATTATCTTGCAAGCTGCTGATTGAAATGAATCAAGAATCATGGAATCATGGAATGGTTTGGGTTGGAAGGGACCTTTTAAAGGTCATCTTGTCCAATCCATTTGTCACGGTCAGGAACACCTCCCTCTAAACCAGGTTGCTCAGTGCCCCATCCAAACTGGCCGTGAACATTTTTAGGGATGGGACATCCATAATTTCTCTGGGCAAACTGTGCCAGTGCCTCAGGACCCTCATTGTAAAAGCAGACAGATCTAGTTATTATGTTGCTGATGCATCTGCTCTGGTCGTTATATTACATTTTTAAAAGAAATTGTTAAAAAAATATATATTTAAAAATATGACCATGCTCTTCTTCTTCAGAGGTGTACAGACCTTGGAGCTGGAGGTTCAAAAGGGACACAAATTGTTTATAGAAGGGAGAGAAATGCAGGTTCACAGGCAGGGAATCTCTTGAGATGCCTAATTCAAGGGAAGAGGTGCAGCAGCAATGACAGGAACCAGGATGGAAGGACAGATGAGGTTTCCTGCCATGTCCACTACCCCACCACCCTCTGGTCTGGCCACCACAGAGCCAGGGCCTGTTGTTCTGTGTGCAGGATGGAAAGAGCACGGAGGAGCCCCACCAAGGAATATGCAGCAGGGTGGGTCGGCAGAGCGGTTAGCGAGGAGCAGCTTGCTGTCAGCTGAGCACTGAGGATACCATCATGCCAGAAAAGGAACTGGGTCTGGAAGGAGGTGGAGGGGGCCATGAGAACTGGATGGGAGGCTTGGCTCTCTTTCAAGCAGTTCCTGAAGCCAGATTAGTCCTCTTCGCCAGCTGGTGTGAGACGTTAGGTTTGTGTTATTTCTGGCAGCCCCACGGGGACTGGGAGTAGCTCCATGCCTTGTGTTTCTCTTTCTGAGGGCAGGACTATCCAGAAGCAGCACAAGTTCTGTATGCCTGTCCCAAAGAGATGCACGTGCCAGTTTGCCCTCAGGTAGAAGGTGTGAGGAAAAGAACCCAAGCTGCTGTGCCTGTCTTTCACCTCTGATGCCACCAGCTTCCTCTGCTGGCTGCTCTGGGCTAGTCTGCTCTTCACATGACCAACTGTGCAGGTTTCCCCAGATGTGTTCTCTTGCCTGTCACTGTCTAGGCAGACTTGGAGGAACTCATGTGTCTCCTGGCCTTGCATGCTGCTGTGCGTGCACAGAAACTCTCCACTGCCCCGTGTCTGGGAAGCCCAGATGTGTCCACAGATGCAGGAATCCTGAGGGGCTGCCAAATGTCTGGAAATGTAGGATATGCCCCCATGCATAGGAGCCTAGAGTTGTTCCTTGCCTGGAAATCACTGATACTTTTATGTGCAAGGGATTGGACACTCAGGGAATTTTGGATGGGCGGCTGTACATGCGTGATGCAATTGCTTTTAGTGCACTTGAAGGAAATACAGGATCTCAAGGAGGAGTTGGTGTGTGTGTCCTGATATGTCCACAGAGATTTAGGATTAGGTTTGTTGCACATGCACAGGCTGCTCTGTACAAGCATGCATACTTTGGAAATCCCTGTCAGACTGTCATAGTCCTTTACATTCCCTTCCTACATGGGACTATTTTCCATCAGGATCAGTAAGAAGGCCCTTTGTGTTGTGGTCTTGCTTTGAGGCAGTTCCTTTTTCTGCTTGATCTTTGTGCTTCCTTGCTGGGCTCCTCAATCCCCTTTCAGCACAGGTCTCCATAGGGATCTGCATCTTCCCATTCCTCTTTGCAGCAGAGAAGAGCAGAGGGTGGGACAGAGTTGCTCTAAGGTCTGTCTGACATGCTGCTCACTTGCACTTGGGACGTGGAAGGACTGACACTGGCGTGGAAGCTGCTGTGGTGGCACTGTGGCTTTTCTGGATCAGGATCCCAGATTTTTGTGGCAAGCTGGGGAAGGAAAGGGAGGAAGGTTTAATAGTTTTTCCCAGGTAAAACACAAGCAAATTCACCAGGCTGTACTCTGTGGCATTTCTTTTTTGCTTCTCACTTACAGGGCCATGGTTTTTGGTCCTGACTCAGGAAGTCAGTGAACCTGCTGCCCCAGAGCTGCTGCTGGGTGCAATGTGGGGTGGATGCTTCCCTCCTTTCCTTCCAACTGTTGGGTGACATGTCCTGGGTGTGGATAGTGCAGAAGCTGCCTCACTCCCTGAGCCGCTGTTCTGGGGTGACTGAACTCCCAGTGCATTCCCTTTTTCTTCTGGAAAACAGATTTATTCTGGCATTCACCCTTGACCACACACTCCCCCTAGTGAATTCCAGGGTTAAAAAATCATGTAAGGTTTTTCGTAAGAGCTGCCTCACTTGTCGTTTAATGATTCCACCTCTGAACTGGGACCCTGCTGCTTCACTGGCTGCCTTGACAATATCTCATTTGTCTTTTCCTCTTTTATTTAGTTTTTCCTACATTTTTCGCACATTCTGTAGATTCTCCTGCATTCCAACTGTCTTATATTTTCATGGCTCCTTTTATCTCTCTATTCATCTATCCCACTATAGACAACAGAAATGCTAAGTCCACATAATCTGTAGAAAGCATGAACTGGTTTGTTAGACATTTTCCAAACATTACACTTCATGGAAATATTTTCCTGTAAGAAGGAGAAATGAAACAGCTGTCTCCTGCTCTCTCCTGGGCTGTTCCTGTGCAGACTCTCCTGCCCCCTGAATTTACAGCAGCATTGCTTGGACGAGTGTCCAACAGCCAGCTTCAAGCAGTTGTATTTATGATGTGCCAAGCAGTGGTGAAGATGATGGTGTTTATATGCTACTCAGATCTATGTGGTGGGATTGACGTACCATGAGACCTGTGCTAAGGCTTCCAGAGCCAGGAGCATTTCACCAGCAGCATTGTCACCAGGAAATCTGGTACAAGTCATGACTGATGACACACTGCAGGCTGTGGGACAAGCAGGGATGTTCCTCACTCACACATCCTCCTGCTCGTCCCTGTCCTTCTGGCTTTGTGCTTGGCCAAATCAAGCTCCTGCCAGGAGCTGAGTACTGGCATCATGAAAGAAAGGCATAGGTGCCTCATGTAACCCCACTTGCTGGATGACAGTGGGCACCTGGCGTTTTTTCTTCACTCCCAGGCTTGTTGGGGGGCATCACCTCCCAGCTGACCTTCCATGGCTGGCTCAAGCATAGAATGGAAGCCCAAAACCCATTCCAAGAGCCTGCTGGGGTACCTTCTGGATGTGGGCATGGTTCTGCTCCCCTCCCTAATGTGTTTATCCTGCTGGCCTGGTGTCTGACCTCAGCACACAGTTAAAGATGTATTGGTTGCTGGAAGGTAGCTGTTCCTTGAATCCTATGGAAATTGATGGGAAGCTTAATGCATTAGTGGAGTTGTCTGAACCTGGAAAGGTAAATCAGGAAAACCAGAAACACACAGCAAAAATTTTTGGGCCAAAAGAAACAATCTTCCCTCTTCCACATGGAGAGGTGAGCACCAGGCTTTCTGGACAGAAGTGTGAACATCAGTGTTACTGTGAGCAATCAGAGAGTAGGCTGCTGAGGAGATGACAGAAGAGGAGAGAAATAGTGGAATTTGTGTGTTACCATCTCCGAATTGAGCAACTGGAAAAAGAGTAAGAGAGACCAGAAATTATTTGAAGATTCTGTTCCCTTCAGTGTTTTGCTGGAACTGAGTGAGCAGATATTCACAGGCTGTATTCCAAACTAAGGTTATTTTTTCAGAGCATGTTCTGGCAAAACATTTTTTGGCCACAACCCATTCTCAACCTGAATGACTGGGTGATACCATGGGGAAGAAATCAACTAACAGCAAATCATGGATCTCAGTTTCAGGCAGTTGTTAACTGTGCATCTGTTATGCTCCTTCTGTAGAACTCTCCACATTGCAATACCCTGCTTTTAGCTTTGACCTTGATAGGATAAAGCAGAACTACTCTTTCCCTTAAATGCTGCCCCATGAGAAATGTGGTGCCTTTGTGCATCAGCAGGAAGGGTGCTCTGCTCCCTGGGAGGGTAGAATCACTCCACAGGCCCCTGAGAAATCCCTCAGCATGTGTCACCCAAGTGTGCCATGGGGATCTCATGGCTTGGGAGCTACTCTGAGTCAAGTGCAGCTGGGGAATACTAGAGACTTCAAACAGGAGCACATCTGGATATGCACAGAGCACATCTGGTGCACGAGAGTTGCTGTATGTTTGCAGCATCACTGTATTGTGTGTGCAATGAGCCACTTTCTACCCCTTCTGTACTCTCTGGGGAAACTTTAATCATATTTACATAAAATAACATTTGGGAAACACCTTCCCTTCTTTGCCTCTGTGGCAAGGCTTCCTAGGTCCCTCAGTGTGAGCAGCAGGGATACTGCATGGAAGGATGAGCTGTGTCAGGACTCGTTGAGAGCACTCCAAGCCTGAGTAACTGGTTGTTATTCCGTGTGATGTCCAATGCTCAGGTATCCAGTGCCGTCCCTGAGAAACATTTGTCAGTGTGTTTTGCTGGGTAGCCTAGAGGGCCTTTCATGTCTTTGCCAGGAGCTGGTCTGTTGTATCATTTTTCCAGGCATGGTACAGCACTTGGCACAGCAGCCCTCCAGACTGTGCCCTTGTAAAGTCTCCAGAGTTATTCCCTGGGGTGTGGTTGTCCCTGGAAGGGGGGTTGAAGGTTGACTACTCTAGCAATGTGTATCTACATAAAGCAAGGGGAAAAGTCAGGTATGTACCAGCATCAAATTCTTCAAAATGTGCTATCCATACGTACTTTGAGCAGCTTCTATCTCTGTCCTCTAATTTGGAGTCTCTTGACTTCTTGAGAAGAAATGAGGGATGTGGAATACTCCCTATTCAAATACGTCTGGCTCTGTAGGATGATGACTATGGTTTCTTGTACACCTGGTCACCTGTCTGGAGCAGCTTGGGGGATTTATGCCATCCTGTGTGTACAGACAGACAGACAGTACTTCTCAAAGTGCGCTGGGTGCATCAACATTCCCAGTTTGGGTGAGAGGGTGACTCTTGCTCTTCCAGCACTAGCCACTGGCAGTTGTGTTGTTGCCCAGGCTGTGTTGCCCTGGTGCAGCCTGGGGAGGTTGCAGGGGGAAGAAGTAGGGGCAGGCTGGGCTGGGAGCCTTGTATCTGTCATCAGGCATCTGGATAACCCCATCCTTAACTCCCAAGTGCCTGAAACAAGACGAGTCCACTTCCACTTATACATTGTCTGAGCAAAGTGGTCATGGATGTAAACATGCACATTTTGGTTTCAAATAAATAGAGGAAAAAAAATTCCAAGCTTACAGGCAGAGATAAGAAAACCTAGAAGTGTCAGGAGAGCTCTGAAAAATCTCTGGAAGCAAATGTCCTATACCTTCAGCACAGCTCAGATACATGAATACCAGGGCTGGTTTGACTGGTGATCCAGTAAGTCCTTGCAGGGAGGTAACACAGATTTTTATATCGGGATTCAAATACCTTACTGGGTTTGAACAAACCCACTCTCAACTGCTATTTAAGAAGATTTTCAAAACATCCTGTACTACTTGTGCTAACAATCTAAATGAAGAAATAAAAAAAGTAAGTGCAGGTATACTGCTAATTTAAAATAAATATTTCACCTTTACTATTTCAGAGCATTTAGGAACATTACTTTCAGTTGTTTGCTTCCTACATAACCAGAAAAATGCCTTTCTTTCTGTGTCTGTTTCATGATGGGAAAGTTTGTAAGTCACCTTATCTCTGTAGGTATCAGAAACATCACACATGGCACTGCCTTAATGTCTTTTTTCTTGCAATTTCCTGGATTTTCTGCTATGTCTTTGTTGAAGCAAAGCATATTCAGCCACTGGAGAGACTTGTAAGAAAGCCAAATTAATCTTTTCTCCTGAGCTTTGCAAAATAGGTTAAACTAACACACAGTAATCATGGATGTTAAGTTCAGATAGGCACATAAAATGTAAGGCTACTGAATTAAGAAATAACTGCTGTTCACTGTTTCAGCATCTTGCTGCAATTATGTTTTTATTTTGTCTGTTATTTTTTGCCAGGCAGAAATTATCAGAAAATTGAAAGTGAGTTTAATACTGAAATATCTGTGTTACTGTTTGTGCAAAGCTCAAAGTTCCTTCAACACCCAAATAATGCAAAATTCTCAAGATGAACTTGAGAATACATAATGCAAAGCACATTAACTTACTGGAAACTTGGGCATGGGAGTTGTTCTTTGATATGCCCAGCCAACCCCAGTTTCCACCGCTCTCAGTGAACATTTCACAGAATCACAAAATATTCTGAGTTGGATGCTTCATCTGATATGACTAATGAATTTATTCTTCTGAAAATGCTGGCTTCACTTCAATGCATGAATATGGTTGTGCTTTTAGGATTTGATACTAATACTTTATCCTAGGTTTTTCATATCCTTGCCATGCTCATATGGGACTCCCACATCCCTGTGTCACTGTCACAACTGTACTGATGTACTACCCTCTGTCTAGCTCCTGTTTCCCTGTCATTCAATTTTTGACAAGAGCTGCTACCATAGAAGTTATTTTATATGTTGGGGTACTTAGCCTGTGTATGATAGAATCATAGAATGGTTTGGGTGGGAAGGGACAGTAAAGATCATCTAGCTCCAACTGCCCTGCCATGAAATTTTTAGGGCATTCATGTCCTTTGAAGAGT
>VZUA01042167.1:14797-39559 GCA_013401035.1 Horornis vulcanius
AAAGAAAGAAAGAAAGAAAGAAAGAAAGAAAGAAAGAAAGAAAGAAAGAAAGAAAGAAAGAAAGAAAGAAAGAAAGAAAGAAAGAAAGAAAGAAAGAAAGAAAGAAAGAAAGAAAGAAAGAAAGAAAGAAAGAAAGAAAGAAAGAAAGAAAGAAAGAAAGAAAGAAAGAAAGAAAGAAAGAAAGAAAGAAAGAAAGAAAGAAAGAAAGAAAGAAAGAAAGAAAGAAAGAAAGAAAGAAAGAAAGAAAGAAAGAAAGAAAGAAAGAAAGAAAGAAAGAAAGAAAGAAAGAAAGAAAGAAAGAAAGAAAGAAAGAAAGAAAGAAAGAAAGAAAGAAAGAAAGAAAGAAAGAAAGAAAGAAAGAAAGAAAGAAAGAAAGAAAGAAAGAAAGAAAGAAAGAAAGAAAGAAAGAAAGAAAGAAAGAAAGAAAGAAAGAAAGAAAGAAAGAAAGAAAGAAAGAAAGAAAGAAAGAAAGAAAGAAAGAAAGAAAGAAAGAAAGAAAGAAAGAAAGAAAGAAAGAAAGAAAGAAAGAAAGAAAGAAAGAAAGAAAGAAAGAAAGAAAGAAAGAAAGAAAGAAAGAAAGAAAGAAAGAAAGAAAGAAAGAAAGAAAGAAAGAAAGAAAGAAAGAAAGAAAGAAAGAAAGAAAGAAAGAAAGAAAGAAAGAAAGAAAGAAAGAAAGAAAGAAAGAAAGAAAGAAAGAAAGAAAGAAAGAAAGAAAGAAAGAAAGAAAGAAAGAAAGAAAGAAAGAAAGAAAGAAAGAAAGAAAGAAAGAAAGAAAGAAAGAAAGAAAGAAAGAAAGAAAGAAAGAAAGAAAGAAAGAAAGAAAGAAAGAAAGAAGCATAGGGGTTTGCCAGAGGCTCATTCCCATCACTTTGGCTGCATTTTGTGGCACTTTAGGGAAAAATGGAGCAGGAAAAAGAAGGATCTTCTGCAACTTCCACCCAAGCTGGGAGGAATTCTCCAACTCCCAGTGGGCAGAAGAGATTTCTGTGTGAGAGGGGCTCGTGCAGGCTCTGCTGCTGAAAACACATCTTGAAGTAATATGTGACTCTTGATGACACCTCCTCAACACTTAGTAAATTTGACCTTTTCTTTCATGTGCCATTATACTGCCTCACATGGCTGCACAGGCAGCTAGCACATTGAATCCAAATTTTACATTTCCAGGCGAGGAAAATATGCTCTTTCAAATTGAAGAGTGATGCTACCAATGGCTGGCTCGACTTCCCTTTGCTTGGGAGGTGGAAGGTCAGTTGACAGGAAATCTCATTCTCTGTCATCCAGAATTGCCATTCTTCACACGAAGGCAGATTTGGTTTGGTTTAAAGCCCTTGTGCTTGCTGAGTGGTGCAGGTGTTCAGCCCCTCCTAGAAGCATTTTAGCTGTAAGTGCAGTGTACTCATCCTTGGTGTTGTTAAATAGCATTTATAAACACTGTCTGAAAGTGCTCTGATTATAGATGACCTTCTCCCTCTGCTTAGTGTCATCTCATTAATCTATCCATTAGGTGAATAATTCTGGTTTGGAGAACAGAGCAAATATAGAAATTGCACAATGAAACACATTTAATATATTCAAACAACTTTTTCTTAATATAAAGCCAATCATTCGCTATTCATTTTTCATGTTGTGTTGAGTATTTGCAGGCCAACACTGGAAACAGGCTGTTAATTTGGTCCTCCTTAATTTTGGCACCTGTAGTTATTTTAGAACTGGAGGCTGTTTTCTGTGGCTTTACTGCTCTGTAATTCAATACCCTTTTAGGACCTTAATGCTGCCATTACTAGTAAATTGGCCTCTATTCTGAATAAAACTCTTTATTACATTTGTTTGTTTAATTTTTATTAGAGAAGAGTTACCCAACAACCACAGGGAAGGAATTTCCTAGAAGGTACAGGGGCAGTGCCTGGAATCCCTTTCCCATTATTGCTGGTGTTAGCTGGAAAGCCCAAGCCATTCTAGGGATCTGCAGGGAGCAAGATGGTTCAGTCTGGGTTTTGTGCAGCCAGGCTGAGGGTGGTGGTAGCCTCCCTTCCCTTGAGTCCCCTCTCTGAGTAAGGAGCTTGGTTAACTACTCTGTACACAACTAAGGGCTCAAAGCCCTGCAGATACTTCTCTACTGACATGGCTTTCATTTTTCCTTTGAAATTATTTTTCCTTGAAAAGATAATTATTGACACTTTAATTCCTTCATCCATTTTTGACCCTTTTCTTGGCTTGTGTATCTTGTCTGGTTTTTCTTTGAGTTCACCTTAGCAGGAGGAGGATGAGGGCTGGAACTGGGGTTCCAGAGGGAGAAGAGGATGATGTCTGTGCCCCTTCCTTTGTCTTGGCAACTTGGGAAGATGGGTCTGAGATGGAAGCAAGTAAATCCAGAAAAGCATTTCCCCCTCTCTCCGTGCAACATTTGCTCATACTTTTTCTGGTCTCAAACACACAAAAAATTAGTTCTTGCTCAAGCAGTGTATGAGAATGAGCATGTAGCGCCTGTCAATGCCAGAGCGCTGCCAAATGCTTCCTGCACAACAAAGAGCTCAGACTTGCTAATTTCCAGCATCCCTGGCTACTGGAAGGGAAAAAAAAAAACACCTAAAGCCCATATGTAGCAAAGCTCCTGTTATGTAATTAACGCTCCAGCAGTCTGCTCCCAGAAGTTGCTCTGTTTGCTAGAGATGGAAGCTGATGTTGCTCCTTTAAGATTCTGAGTTACAGTTCTGCTGCAGACTTTTGCAAGTAGTGCTGTATGTTTGCATAATTTCATTTCTGTTTCTCTTGTTACTGTAATGAAAGGTAATCAGAGACAACATATCCAAAACCTTCCCTGTAAAGCTGCAGAAATCAGTCATACAAAAGTTAGAAAATAGCCAGGCCCATGCACCCTTAATTCAGTTTCCTTGCATATATGCATTACAAGAGTATGTGATCATGTAATTAAAAACTATTGGCTTGGCAGGACCTTGGCTTACTCCTTGCACAGAATAAGATAGAGGACTGCAAAAGAGAGGGAATGTTTACTTGTAGTTAAGGCACTGGTGAGGGATGTGGGAGAACTGGATCCTAACCCTGGCGCTGTCACAGGATTCCTGTGTGATGCTGGGCAGAGCCAATCCCCCCCAGCCACGGAGGGTGTTGAACTCCAGTATCAGCAGCTCGTCTACCCTAGGTTTTTGAATGTTCAACTTTCCAGCCTGAAAAAAATCTGTTAGCACTGGTTATTTGTATAAGATATGAATCTGAATAAACATACGTGCAGACAATTGTAGGGAGAAGATGAAAACCTCTTATCAGAGGTTTTATCCCAGATTGTTTCCTTCTGTAGCCACTCCAGAGCCCATGACTGAGGCTGGCTGTTTTCATGTTAGAGCTCTCAAGCTTTAAGGGCTCTCTGTGTCCAANGTGTCCAATTAAACAGTAGCGTATCTCTTGAATATTAACACATTAAAAGCAATATACTTCCAGCAAAGAAATCTGATCCTAATTGGCCCTGGAATATTTTATTTTCAAAACTGAGCTGTGAGCCATTAAGCTTCCTTTTTTAAGACTAAGCAAACATTACATTCTTAGGGGAAAGTCAACCCAAGGAATGGGGAAAAATAGACTTTCGGTCGTACCTGTCAATCTTCCATTTTTCAGTGTTTTGCCCAGAAACAGGCGCAGGAACTAATTGACTTCTACCCCTTCTGTCTTTTTTTCCCCTTAACATAGTGACTCAAATTAAAACAAAGATAAAATTCCAGAGGAAGCTGGCATTAATCAGGATTTGGATTAAATTAAATTAAGCGCTTTTTATTGAACTCAGCAGTATTAGTTATTAAAACCAGAAGGACTTTCCCAACTAGTATAAAAAAGCAAACAATGACTCATACTGTGGCATAGATTTTATTGGGAAATTAAAATGCTCATTTTCTCTTGTTCTTTCTTTTTTTCCTACTTTTTTTTTTTTTCCTAACTTCAGACAAACACATGTAAACAACTGCTGGTGAGCCCACACTTGCAGACCCTTAGCCTGAAGCCACGCTGTCATTGCTGGCACAGATCTGGCTCTGCTCATGGTGGCACCCGATGGTGACAGTGAAATTGCTTATCCAGAAACTGCTTCCACAGGTCTCCTGTGCCCTGGATATCAAAGGGTCAGTTTTGAAGAGTATGTAGGTAATTAAGCCACCTTAAGCAGTCCATAGAGGACAGGTTGTGCCCTGGCAAAAAGGGCACAAGTATAATCCTTCTTTAAGATGGGAGACATGGGTAAAGATAAACCCATCATTTTCCCTTTGATAATGAGGAAGATACTAGAACAAATTATGAACCAGTTTAAAAACACTTCCAGGATGACAAGATGACAAGAAATATTGGTTTAACCTACTCCAGTCGAGAATAAATTTGTTTTCCTTTTTGACAGCCGTTGATTTGGGAAGGTAATAGTAGCCCTGATATATTTTGACTGTGAGGTAGTACTTGTCTCTAAAACAAACCAAGGACACTTGGTTTGGATTAAATAATTACAAAATAGGTGAAAAAATTATATTCAAAGAAAAATACAGCTAGTTCTCTGTCCAACTGGGAAGAAAAATCATGCAGAAAGCCTAAAGAGCCAAGTGCAGTGTTATTCAATAGTTTCATTAACTTATTTCATTCCTTCAATTCATTTTATTTATTTATTTATTATTCAATTTATTTTAGAGGGGTTGAAACAAGCATATATCCATTATTGATTCCCTGTGTCATGTAATTGTTTGTTAATGAAGACAGCTGAGAAGAAGGGACATCAGTGGGTGAGGATCTGCAGCTCTCCACACCATTAGGGTGAGGGTGATGTGAAAAGCTGAAGTTACTGATCTGGACTAGTCCAGGTTTAACTCCTCCTTCCTTGCCCAACACAGAAATAAACTACTGAAAGGGCCTGGAAATTAAGAAAACAGCATAAATTGATAGGTCTTCACCAGCCAGCTCTATTGATTTACAGATCCAAAGATAAAAAGCTTTGAATATAACAGAGCTGGACTGAAGCACTGAAAATTTAGCTGTAAATTGATTGGTTGGAAAAATATGTATTTCCCTTGGATGCTGGGCAGTTTTACATTACCAAAGCAGTGGCCATGCATAGATGTAAGGTGTTAAAACACGGCTGGGGTAGAAGCACAGCTGGGAGAACGAGAGTCCACTAGGAGTTTTGCTTCTGTGGGCAATGCCTGATTTTTCCTTCTCCTTTTGGGCTGTTCATGGCCAGTTCAAATAGCAGTACCTTTTAGCTGAGGAAGAACTGGGCAGAGTCTTGCAGAGGAGCACACCTGGCTAAAAGCCACCTTTGTGTATCTGCCTGCTCCGGGGTGATGCGGACTCAGGTGTTCCGAGCGTGTACATGAAGAAGGAAAACATTTAAGAATCCACAAAGCCTAGGAACATGTGGCACCTTGTGTCTGGATTTCGTTTAAGGGAATTAAGAGCTGATCCTTAGCTGGAATATGAATCAGATCTGATTGTGTCTGTGTTGTCTAAAAAAGGTTGAGTGGTGTGCACGGGCTGGAACTCAATCTAATGTGGAAAAGTTTGATCCGGAGCTCTGTTTAATTTAATATTTGACTATTCTACCTATTTTAGTTCTGACTCAAAGTTCAGTGTTCCCTCTCATCAGCAGTTGTTTGTATTAATGGAGGACATGTGTGAACCAGAGGAGAAGGACCTCCATACATCCAGACCTCAGCAAGTCCAGCAGAAATTCATTATGGTGCCCTAATATGTTGTCTCTGTTGCTAGAGGGGCTGGAGGAGCTTTCTCTTCTCCCTGTTGCTGTGATGGAGAGGGGGTGGAAATTAATATCCTGCAACATCCCATCAAATCCCCAAATGCATTCATAACACTGGGTTAGTAATCCATAGTTTTACAAGGTTTTAAACTTCTAATATACTTCAGATATTTTACGTGCTTCAGTAAGTCTATTGTGCTATATTAAATGCATGTTAAAGAAAAGTTCCATGATTAGTTTTAGTACCTTTTGATATCTAAATAAACACTGACTGAATAAGAATATCTATATCAAAGCAAAAATTTTCAGAATGGTTCAAAGAAATACAATTTAATGCCCTTAATATAATTTCTTTTAATGGGAAACCTCTCTCATTACAATCAATCTTGATTGTTAAGGTCAGCAGGCACTAATACAATAGTCTTGTCTGTGTTGCATAATAACATTGAACAAAAAATCTTATTTAGAAATTTCTGCTTTAAACTCACAGCTTCTGGTTGAGCCAGAGAAGATTTTAATAAAATTTTCTATTCTTGCCTTAAAAAGATAACATGTGATGGAGAATCATCCACAATGCAGATAAATTGTTCCAATGATTAACTGCCTTCACTGTATGTATGTATAAAAAGGAGGCTTACTTCTAGTGCATACATTTGTCTTGGTTCATTTTGTCTCTAAAAACTGCCCTGGCTTTGATAAATTAAAATGCAACATATAATTTAAAAAAAATAAAAAAAAGTCTTTTTAATGTATTCTGGGGCTTAAGAGTTGATTGGCATGCTATTTGTCACTAGAATAAATTGAATAGCTTGAAGTTCTTTGGTATCTCGATGCAGAGTCATTATGCCAGTATTTCTAGGAGCAGAGCCATCTTCCATTCATCTGCAAATTTCCCCTTGCTACAGCCAGATTGAAAGCCTGCATTTCCTGTCCCAAAGAAATCAAAGTGAATAAGAAATTGAGACCTAATTATTTTTTTCAAACCAAATATAGGAACATATAATCTGTAAGATCTTTATTTTGGTGAAATTTTTGAAATTTTCCAGTGCATTGTGTGTGGCATCAGGCTCAAATATAGAAAATATCAACCTCCAGGTGTTTGGCTTCCTGGGTTTTTGTCTACGGAGCTCCCTTAGGTGCCAGGTGTTTTGCAGGTGTCAGGGGGCCATGGTGGCTGTGCAGAACCCTCTCATCCAGGAGGCTCCACGTGCCCTGATAGGCTAAATTCGTTTTTGTAAGTTTGAGAAATGGATCAGGACTTGCTTCTGACCCATCAGGAAGGTTCAGTGGTGAAAAAACAGAGGCTGGACAATGCAGCAGGGCAAGCAAGTGTTGAGAGGAAGGGCCTCATGCAGTGCTCAGAGCAGTCTAGATATCAAAAGAAAAGTCCAGATATAAAATTACACCTCTCCTTAGCCTATACATTTCCACCTCCAGCCCCCCAGTTTTCCCACCAGTCCTGTGTTTGTGTTCTTTTTCTCTCCATGGAAGCAATATTAACCTCAATCATGCAGTCACAGACAGCATTGCAGCCAGCTCTCCTGGGAGGCACCTCACCCTGTGAGGACAAAAAAGTGTTGCACAGGATAAGCACCCTGGTCCTAATTTCATCATCTGGGGTACTGTGATTTGTCTCCACAGCCATGTGAGTGATGATGACAGAGTATGTTTGGTACCAAATCACATGAAATTTGTGCTGGAAGCAGCCAAGAACTGGAACTGATGCATTGCCCAGGTACTGCTGGTTCAGGTTTGATTATGACCAAGCATTTCCAGGGTGGTTGTAAGCCCAGACCTTGACCACTCTAACACAAACAAAATTTTTATGAACTCTGAAAAGACTGGCCTATTTTGCAGCACCACTCCCTCTCTCCACTATTGTCCTTCAGTTCTAAGTTGCCCTATTAATCCTAATTACTGGCACTTTTTCCCAAATAACAGGCTTAAAGCAATAATGAGGGCGATGGCAAATATCGTTTGGATGTTCACCTTCAGCCTTCCCCCCTGCTAGGGACTGCTTCTCTGTCCCTCAGAGGGATGCCCTGCATCTTTTCCCTTTAACAGAGAGCTTGGGCAGGAGACTTGTCTGGAACTGCCAGTGCATTACCTAAAGCTGATGGTGTATTTCTTCCTATTCATTCATCTCAGAGTCCAGGGAATCCATCCTGCCCTGTACCACCCTCAGAGTCCTTCTGCTAATGAGCTCCTCTAATTACGAAGGGTGGGAGGGAAGCTGCCCTGGCTGCATGAGTTGATATTTCCACCTTGTGATTTCCTGGCACCGGTGTTCCCTTTGCCACGAGGAGCAGTGACCAAAGCTCCCCTGTCCTGCTCAGCCCCTGTCTCTGCACCTCTGTGGCTGGTGCTGTGGCTGGAGACATTCCTCTGGCTCATCCCACACAAAGCAAGGCTCTGCTGTGGGAACCTACTCAAGCTGTTTCATACACATGCCAAGAATTAATTTAACTTTTCTGCTGTAGTCTTATCTTTTTGCCTCAGCCATCCTCTGGCTCTACAGACTCCCTGGCAGCCTTCCTCCTTTTGATGTGTTTGAAAAAAGCTTTTATTAGTTTTAAAGGCTTTAGTAAGTTGTTTCTTAAAATCTTTTTGATTTGCTTTATTATGCTCTTACATTTAATTTGCCAGAGTTTATGTTCTTTCTGGGGGTTACTTTTTGGGTCTTTTTCTCCAGCAATCTGTGTGGACCTCAGAGGGAAAAAAAGACTGTTCCTTACACTGCAATGAGGTGGTTCTTGGGGGTTTGTTTCCTGCATAAATGTCCCAACCTGCCCTTTCTTCTTTGTGATCAAAGTCTGTATCCGGAAATCTTTTCTGACAAGTGCTGTAGCATCTCTTCCCTTTCCACTCCCAGCCCAGGATTCCAAGGGGCCAGTGCAGTGCAGAAAAACGTGTGATTACAAAGGACCCCAGTGTCACCACGTGAGGTGCAGAAATGCATCCTGACTGCAGTAACACACCCTGCCACAGCCACATTCTTAGCCTGCTTTCTCCACGCTGAGAACCCACCAGGAGGGTGATTTAGTGCAGCACCAGGATGTGAAGGTTACTCCACAAACAAACCCTCAGTCATTATTTGTGTTGAGCTGGACAGACCAGTGGCGTGTTCCTCTGATGGTGCTGGAGGCTCACTAACCTTTCAGGAAAACTCTCCAGTAAAAACCACGTGATGGGCATTGTGCACACCACTCCCATGTAACCAGAGGTGTTTGGTGGCTGTGTCTACAGATGCCTTGTCCCACAGCATCCTCCTGACCACGCAGCAGGACAGGGGCAGGCTCCTGGCTGAGGGCAAGCAGTGCTGCTGTCCCCACCCACACCCACCACAGTCACGGGTGGCTGTGGCAGAAGATCAGCAGGAACTTCTTGTGAGCACAGGCACCTTCAGCAGTATCAGATGTGTCTCCTCCCCACTCCTGGCCTCCAATCTCCTCCTTGATGGGATTTTCTCTCCTCAGCCCAGGACTGTGTAGCTGCAGAATTTTATCCTCTGCTGTATCCATGCAGGAATGCTTCCATCACCAATGTGGTGATGCCTTATTTAGGTCATATCCATCCCCTCTTGCATTACTAGCCTGTAATCTGGACACAGGTTATCTTAGCCCCAGCAGAAGCCCACCTCTGAGCTAGCTGTGCTCATCTCCCCAAGCACCAGCCCTTGTTTGATTTACTGATATAAGGTTTCTTGATGTGTAAGTACATATTGCTATGCTAATATTTAAGTGCATCTCTTCTTTCCTTCCAAAGATAATTATTTTGCCATTTCCTCAGCCTTCTTTGAATGAAGTGGTTGCTTGATTCATGCATGACACTTGATTACCTTTTCATAGGCGTATCTTACTTAACTCTGAGTGTTATAAATGTCCATAAAATTACCCAGCCATGAAACACAGTGAAAATACAATGAAAGCTTTGGCTTCAGTGAATTCTAGAGAGTGTGAATCCCAGAGAAGGGCTATGTGTCACGCAGCCATGTGTTCCCTTGGGGCAATCACATCCCAAACCCCAGAAATGGTCACAGTCACTGCCTTAAAAAGCTCATGTGTGAGTTACCTCATGCACTTGGGCTGCTCACATTGCCTTTGTAGCAGGAAAGTACTTGTGCTTTTCTCCTTGTTGAACTTATTAGTGCCCTGAGCAGTTTATAGAAACAACCTAGATAGATTTTGCTGTTAGTGGTGCTCCTGCAGTCTCTCTGTCCTTGTTCAAGAGCACGGCAAGGCTGAGCTCCTGCTAAGTGAATTAGCCAGCTTCAAAGCCAGCTGTTTTGCAGCAGCAGAGCTGGTGGATGGTCTTTTTATTAGTGTTCGCATCACATTTAAGCTGCTTTAAAATGGCAGATTTAAGTTCCAGAAACATGAGGTTTAAGGAGTTTATGCTTTGCAGAAATGCTTACTGAGGCCTTGGAGAGCGAATCCATGCTGGTGGCTTTTGTAGACTTGGAGCAGCTCCATGTGCTTTGGCACACGGTGGCATTAGTGCTGCCTCTGCCTGTCTGCATGGCTGTGAAGCTTGGAGGTGCTTGGGGATGGGGGACCCCTGTGGGAAATGGATTTGTAGAGAATTCTCAAAGCCTGACAGAAAGCTCACATAGTATGAATCTGTATACTACACATACCACAAACTTTGAGATAAAGAAAGCTGACATAAAAATGCCATAGTATAGGACAGACATTGTTGAGAGATAAACGAGAACTAGAAACAAGTTTCAAGGGATTGCCTTGCAAACAGACTAGATATTTATGAAAGATGCATTGTAGTAGGACCCACAGGGGTCATTTTAGATGATTGGCTACAAGGCATTAGCAGCATTGTGTGGCAAAAGCTGATAGGCCAAAAAACGCTTATCATGTATTGTAATTAGGCAATAGTTTGGCTTCTGATTGTGATGGCGTGAGCTGTAACATCTGTATTGTCTTACCCTTCACATGAGACTGGAAATGGAATAAAAGTGTTTAAAACTCTTCTCAGTTGCCCCATCTCTGGGTCAGAAAAGGGTATAGTCCAACAGACCCCTCTATGGTACATGTGGCCTGAAGAGATTTCTGAGGGAAGAGAGCCTCCAGCACCGTAATTCAGTGCCAGCCACTTCAGTACCATTTGGTTTCATGCTGTTTGGATTGTCGACCCTTGGCATGGCAGCAGAGTTTTCTGGTGGCCCCCTCCTCAGGCACTGAGGGAGTCTGACTCCCACAGACAGAATCTATGAACAGAAAGTTAAACACAGCCTGTGTTAGGGCTGGGACTTGAGGTCCCACGGGTTTCTGTCCTTGGGAGGAGTTTCCCTCACTGAATGAGCAGGGTGGTGGAAGAGAGGAGGAGGAGAATAGCACTCGGTGTTATTGCATGTCCCCACTTCAGCTTGCTGCAAGAAAAGACAAATAGACTGTGTGCACCCTGAGGATTTAGCTGCCACAGTGCATCTCTCATCCCAGCAGATGTGCAGGCTTCGGCTTGCTCAGCATCCAAGTGTCTCAGAGTGAAGCTAACTAGAGACAGACATGAAACTTTATATGCTCAGAAATAAGCTGGGCATCATTTGCAAAAAAGTCTTCCTCCTGGGGCGGTTCAGGTGTGGTGGTATTTGGGATAATAATGAGAGGATGAGGAGTCCTGGGGCTGGTGGTTGCAGTGATGGCTGGAGGCTGCTTGGGCACATGGGAGCTGCTCCAGTTCCCCTGGATTATGATACCTCATGGTGGGGGGTGGGTATCATATTCTGAGGAGGAAGAGCAAGGGTTTACTTCAAGTAACTTAATGAGTGACAGACAGGTACAAGCCTTTGGCAGCATTATAGAGGGCAAAAAGATGACGGCCAGTGGAGATAATCATACACCAGAAAGCCTAGGAGAAAATGAAGGGATATGGGAGGCTAGATGCAAATAGAAACCTCATGCTTAGGAAAAAGCTGTGCTTGCTCAGCTGGAGAAAGCTAATTCCTAGGTATCCATTTGTGCACTGCAAGCATCACCCACAGAAGTTCATCCCTGTCAGGATGCTAGTGCCTCCTGGTGTCTGAAGGAAGTTTCTGTTCAAGCAGTGTGGAGACAGACAGCTGGGCTTTGGCTGCGTGAGGTTCTCATTGTAACATTAATGCTTCCTTTAATTAAAAGTCATGTTTGAAATTAAAATTGCTGACACTGATGATTTTGAAATAACTTCTTTGTGTCCCAAGTGCCTCCCTATGCTGCCTCTATGCTGTTGAGGAAGAACTGTGCCAGGGACCCCAGGGTCTGCTCCACCCATGGCCCTCACACCCACTCTGAACAAGAAATGCACATAAAAACAGCCCTGAATCTCTTTTTATTTCATGGTGCTTGCCCTCTGCTTTAAAATGAGGAAGGCACACAGCTCTGCTATTTTGTGACATACTGACTTCATACCTGTTTCTTAAGCAGCTTTTTTAGGAGGGCCAAGAGAACCTGGAAAAGCTTTAGTGATGGTAACAAGTGCCTGGTGACCCCTGCATCTTAAACACTCTCTCTGCTATCATGTTATGAACTAAGCAACTCAGACTAATCTTTTCCAGGAAAGATGTTTCTCATAATCTGCCAATTCATGTTACTTTCTTAATGACTAAGTCCTTGCAATTAAGTGTGTGGGGGAGGGGGAGGTTGGCCAGAGTTAAGTTGGAAAGTCCTGTCAAATAAAAGATGCTGAGAAATGATGATGAGAGAGTTATCACTAGGGTGTGGCCTTGGCAGGGACAGCCCCCTCCCAGTTTCTGTGCAGGATGGACAGAGCAGTGTGCCTGCAGCTCACCTGACCTGACTTCTCTGGCATGTAGGGTGGGTGGGGTTAGTGGTGAAGAGCCTTGAGCTCAGGTTTAGCACTAAGCAGGGCTTAAGTGACAAATTATTTAATTAACCTGGCTAATCCCATGTGTTTACAATGGTAGGATGACGATATGAAATAACAAAATGCATCATCATTTAAAAAGCAGTTTTGCCCTGGAGTTTGCAGTATCTTGGGTATCTGAGCTTGATTTGTCAGTCACTGACACTCTCCCAGGACTGAAGTGCAGCATCTTGGCTTCTCTGGTTCTTCAAACTGCTACTCACAGCAGAAATATGTGACCTGGTCCTCTTCTAACTTCTCCATTTACCCAGCCCAGGTGCCCCTGGGTGGTCACTGGAATATCATGAGTGCCACATGCCACAAGCCTGTCCATGTGGAGATCTGTCCATTTTTGTCTCCCCTCAGCTCTGGTTCCCTCAATAATGTTTCTGCTACACAGCATCATGAGACAGGGATAATTGGGTGAGTCATAAATCACTGTCTGCTCTGGGAATTGTGAAGTGTGTATTTAAATGCCCAAGAATCTCATCTCATAGTTGATATCTTTGTTCACATGTTGACAGCTCATGATAGTCCAGTTATTCCAGCTGCCCTGTGTCTGAGGCTCCCAAAGCCTTACATCATTTCTTTCACCCTATCCCAGGAAACATTTAATGCTTCACTGAGTGGGCAGCAATTTAAAAGTGGATCATTTGTTTTCCATTTAAGAAAAAAAATTTAAAATCTGATGCTTTTTGCTATTGAGTAAAATTCAAATTACTGAGTTCAGTGAAGGTGGATCTAGGAGATACATTTGGCTGTGTGGGACAACAGCCTCGATGATGTGACGACCTTTTCTGAGCTTTGTATGGATTGAGGTTTTTTTCAAGGACCATTTTCTCTGCACTGATGTGTGACTATTGTGTGAACAGGAATGGCTCTTTGGGTGTTGCTGTAACTGGAAGTTTAGGCCCTCTACAGGACAGAGTTTGGTGCAATCTCCAAGCTCCCCTACTTTTTCCTCGTCACTGAGGGATGTCTTTACTCCTTACTTCCTCTTCCCTGGGCTCCCCATGCACCGTTTGAGACTGACCTTGAACTCATTCAATTTGCTGTTTCATGTGGATGAGTGAAGGTGGTGGAGTGGAGGGAACTGTACTGGGTACCAAGAGGTGTTGGGTCCTTCTTGTGAAGGAACCTTCACAAACTTGGGCAGTCCAGGGTATCAAAAAACAACTAAAATGTGACTGGATTTGTGTGGTCTCTCAAGAAAAACCTCCACATAATCTGCTGCAAGGTCTCGATCTAATGACTAGAGGCAGAACAAGAGTCAGGGTCTGGAAGCCAAACCCAAAGAATTCCAATTAGAACTGGGACACAAATATTTAGCCAGCTACATAAACTACCTAAGAAAAAAAAAAAAAAAGCGGTTTCTCTTCATCTTGTAATGCCTTATATTCAGTCTGGCTGCCTTTATAGAAACTATGGTTCGGCCAATTTGAGTTATTTGGCTCAACACATGTATAAGTTGGTGAAATGCTACAGGTTGTGATGCACAGGAGGTCAGACAAGGTGATCTGATGGTCCCTCCTCCCTCAGAGCCTCTACAAATCTTTAGTGTGGGCAGAAGGATGGGACAAGTCAAGGTGTGAGGCTCTAACTCCATCTATAGTCTCCTGGGATTAGCAGAGGGTCTGTGTGTGACCCTGCCTCCTATTCCTCTGATCTCTGGGAGGATGTTGGGAAGAGAAGCTGAAGGTTTGCAAGCAATCTATAAAACTGAATTCCCATGGTTTGGGGTTTTTTTTCAGTCAGCACTTAAGCCATGCATGTTCCAGCCCACATGTGAGTTTGAAATGTTCCATCATGTTTTCATTATTTGTTTAAAAATGGCAATTGTCAAGATCTCTTTTGCTCCAATTACCTGATATTATAGGGCTTCAGAGCACCTCTTTACACTCTCCAGAAAGTGCCCTTGGGATGTGACAAATCTGAGTTGTGCAGCAGATGCTTTCAGAAGAAAGTTGTTGGCATGAGTGGCTGAAAATAGAAGCTTGTTTACAAGGCTGGTTTTGCATTATCAGCTGTAGTGCTCCAATAATTAAGGCTGTGAACCTAATTAGCTCAACACTTCATAATTCTCTTCTGTCTCTCCAGGGGCTTGTCTGTCTACAGCTCTGTAGTGCTTCAGCTTATGCCGGGAACATCTTTATCCCAGGGCAGCTGCCTTCACACAAGTACCACCTCAACTGCCATGAATCCCACACTCCTTTTTCAAGTGCACAAACCCTCCACAGGGCTTTCTAGAGAGCCCATACTGGGATTGTTTGGCTGCTTTTATTAAAACCATACAGGCAGAAGTACTGATCTCTCCTGAAGCATCAGCAGAACTGAATGATGCCATTGTTACTACTGATTGAGAGGGTGCTTTTACACTGGCTTCAAACTTGTGTCTGTTCTTAAGTGGAAAATGTTTTTTAATGCTGAATAATGTAGTAACATTTCTGGCCAGCACAGCCTTTTTGACAATGAAACATTGCCACGCACTTGAGAACTGCTCGTGGCTGCAGCTTTCACCTCTCCCATCTGGGTTAGGTGTCTTCTGAGCAGGTCAGAGCCTGAGCATGGGATGGTGCTCTCTCCATCCTTGACCCAAAGTGGCTGTTCCTCAGTGACACCCTTGCAGCGTGCCCAAGCATGTCCCATGGCTGAGATCGCCCTGTCCCTGGGCATTGTCTCCTGTGTATTTCCTGATCCTCAGAGCCAACCCACGCACAACTGGGAGATGTTTTCCTTCTCAAGTGCGTGAGTTTCAGCTGTTCTGACTGTCCCATGTGTGTGTCCTTCCTGTTTGGACAGATACTTGATACATACACCTCAAATGGAAAGGGCTGGACATGATTAAAACACACCATCGAGCCACAGGCATCTTTTTTTCACTCTATCTTCCCCACAAAGCAAACCTGAGGGGTAGTAATGATATTTAGAGTTTATTGTGCAAAGTATGGAGTAATTCTTTAACTGTTTTAGATGCAGAGAGACAGATGTAAGGTGCTCCATGCTGACATGCTGTGCCTGCCTGGCTGAGACTTTCTATGCTTACACTGAGGTACTTTCTATTTCTACAGAAATACCTTGGCATAAAAACAACAAGTTTCTTGATTTATTTGGAGTTAAAGTTGGTATGTTAACGATGAGCTCTATCAAAATACTTACATTTTTAAATTCACTGAACTCCCAGGACAACTGATGTTCCAAGGATAACTGATGTTCCAAGTTACTATCATGCAACATTGACATCTCCCCTTAATTACAGGTCTATGATGAAAGCCTGTCTCCCAGCGGGTGTGCAACCCCAGAACCTGCAATGGTTCCTGGAATGTGATTAACAGCTCTGAATCAAGGCAGGATTTTTCCCTTGGGCATACTGGCTCTGCCCAGGGCAATGCTATTCCCACAGTGTATCCCACCTCATTGTTGCTCAAATGCAAGAGCAAATCCACGTTTGCTTCTCTCTTTTAAAAACAGTGCCTGCATGGCACAGACGCCTTGAAAGTCCAGGTAAAAGCAAATGCTGATGTGCTGGCTTTCACAAGCCCTGTTGTTAAATGGTTACATGTGATGTGATTGGCAGAACATCAGCAGCTAAAGCAAATGCACTCACACTCCTTTCTTCCCTAGCCTTGTCTCTGCTCTGTGGGCTTCCTGCTGCATGCTGCCTGTTGGCACAAGGCTGGGCAGAGTGGCATTATCCCCACCAGGACAGTGGGGAATGGGACTAACCTTTTATCTTCCATGTTGTCTTTCATTCTGGATCACAAATGCTCCACTGAGTTAATTGCTAGCAGAGGGAGAGGGTAGGGAAGGGTCATATACAAAAGAGGAGAGGGATATTTTCATCTGGGACTGAGACAAGGACAGGAGCTGTGAAGAGTGGTAATACAGAGACTCTCTGGCTCTGCAGAGGGGAAGGTTTGTGATGGATGTGTGGAACTGTGGAGCTGGCTCGCCAAGCAGAGCCACAAGGGCAGGTCCAGAGCTGTTATCTGTTATGCAGAGACCATAAAGGCAAAATCTGCCACATTTATAATTGATAATTTATGATGTAACCCATACAGAAACAGAGCCCCTCCATTTTGTGAAACAGAATGTCCTCTAGAAAATATTTGCACTTAACTATTACACGCAGATACAAGGAAATTCTTTCAGGAGGGTTTGAGTCTAATAAAATGGGAATGTGTGACCTGGCCTGCATCATTATTTGCCCAGTTTTATCCTTTTGTTATTATTTCCAAATGTGGAATTCTCATTCCTGACAATTCTGCAGGTGAAGCTAGGCCAACAAAAAACAACCATCTCCCACAATTACAGGCAACACCTATTAGGGCTGTAAGGAGTCTAGCAGTGCAGGCCAGCATCCAGAATGGCACGTGCTCCCAGGAACTGTGCAAATGTCCCTGTCAGCACCCAGGATATGGCTGCAGAGGTGCTGACTGGCATGGTCAGACCCCCACAGGCTGGGCAATGTTTGCTCTCAGCCCTCCTCTATGAGCGGATATGGTGCCTTGGCCAAGAGAGTGCAGTGTTTGGCTCTGATCTTCTGGGATGCAACAGCTTTACAGATTGGCACTGTCCCCTCCTCTTCCAGGACATAAATCCTCTGGGACAGAGGCCGGGCCATCTCTACGTGCTTGTGTTGGAGTGTTGGTCCTTGCATGACGCAGAAGACAGAGCAATTGTAAGCACACCACTGGCAAGCTCCAGGTTTTTTTTTTCTGCTCTAATGTTTATGATTTTACCTACCAAAAGATCTCCTTTTATAAAATGTGAATGTTCCCACTTCTACGCCTGCCAGATATTACAACTGGGAGTGCTGGATCCTTCAAGTGTGTCCTTGTTTCTAGTTATAAAACCAAATTTGGACAGCAGCATACAATATTTGCAAAGGGGTTTCCGTTGGTTTTGTGGCTCAGACGTGGCGGGTCCCAATGCCTGGTGTTAGCTGATGGTCAGTGGGGTTGTGGGCTTCAGCAGAGCCAGGGCTAGCAGAGTGTGAGGACGCTGAGGCTGCAGAATGAGGAGCAATCAGGATGAATGCAATGACTATTTCCCAGAATGTAAACAGCCTTGCAGTTTAATGGCTCTATTTATGTTGATGGAGATCAGGAAACACACTTTGTTATTTTAGTCTGAATAAGCTCATGCAGATGGTAAGCAGAAGCAACGTGTTTGGAGTTCCTGGTGTTCTTTGACAAGCCAGGTCGCACATGAGTGTGTTAACCTTGCCTTTGAAAAGCTCTTGATTTTTATCAGCTTGTTTACCAAACTGTCACAACAAGGCATAAAACCACAGAAGACTCACACGCTGATATGAGAAATGTGCAAGTTCTTGGTAGTGGAAGAGGAATAGGAGCTTTCTGCTCTTTGTTAAATGCAGCAACAAGGCATTTTTTTCTACAAGCTTTGGAGTGAGCTGTCGAGTGGAGAGACAGGGCTACAGGAAGATGTTCCATGCGACGAATTGCTCCCTGCTCCCACCACCTCCAGTCCCCACAGATGTGTGGAGTTTTTGATCTGTCAAGTTGCTCAAAAAACCACATTTTTCTTCTATCATTTATGGGCACCAGTGAGTTGACTCTTCCTCCTGTGCCACGGCTTCTTGGGTCAGCTCCCCACGAGCTGGTGCTGGAACTCCGAGAGCCGAACGAGTTAAGCTGTGCTCGCCGTTCCAAGTGGGAGCGAAGAGCCATTGCAAAATGTTTTTTCCCCTGTTGGCTCTGCGTGTTGTTTTAAAATTAAATTGGTTCTGGTTAGCAAACAAGAACAGGACAGCAAAATTAAATTTTCTGAGGAATGTTGTGAATCCTGTGTGAAAAATAAACCCCAAAATATTTTTTCCCTCCCGCACTCTTTGGCTTGCCTTTGTCCCCTCCTTGCCTGCCATGCCTCCTTCTCTGCTCCCTCCATGGATATGCTGGTGGGTGGCAAGGCTGGTGTCCTTATGCCAAGGTGCTGTGGAGAGCAGGAGTGGGAGTTAATGGGAGCTGGGATGTCATGGCTTGGCCATGGAAATTTATTTCTTTTCCCCTTCTGCTTATTGTCTCACATCTTCCTTCCTTGCTCCTTTGTTCTTGCTGGGCTCCCAAACCACGCTCTTGCCTGAGGGACATTGTTGCTCTCTCTGTGGCAGATCAATGCTGTGCAGGTCTGGAGAGTACTTTAGATGTGTAGAGGACACTATTCATTTCAGAGGCAGAATTGGACCTATGAAGTGTAACTCAGCCCCACACAGATGACTACTGCTGGCCATCTGCAACACTTCAGTCTCACTGGAGTTCAGTGCAGACTGCACTGGAGGAGCTACGCCCACATAGGGCTCTGTGATGGACAACACAGATTTCTCCCTGTCTGCTTCCATCTTTCTTATTTATTTATTTGTGTGCAGATGGAAAATCTTTGACACAAATTGGCACTCCTCAGATTCTGTTCCTTTGGAAAGCTTCTGCAGCTCTTAAAAGCTTCTCCTTCATTTGGTCAGCCCTGCAGGCATTCGCTGTGCACTACATAAGTCATTTCGCTAGTCATTGCCTCAGTGTTGTGTCAAGTCTTCTTGGATCTTTATTTATAATTTGGCATGAGTCTGTTCTGAGGGTTCAGCAGACTCTCACTGTTATATGTGAGCTAGGACATCTTGCTTTCAGACCTTTGGGTGGCACAGCAGGTTATTCTGAGTTTCACCATATCCATGGTTCATGAGATGTCTCAGGGCTGTCATTGTATCCTGGCTCTTACTATTGCTCTTATTTGGGAAGTAGGGCTCCTGATGCCTTGTATCCTTGCTGCCCAGTGCCACTGATTCCTGGAGGCCAGCCATGGTGTGGTTGCCCTTCCTGTGCTCTTCTCCAGGTATCTCCTCTTGGCCATTACTGGAGAAGGGAGGCTCAAACAGTCCTCCAGCATGATGTGGAGCAATCACGTGGGCTCACCTGGGTGGCAAAGACACAGAGTGTCAGACAACAAGTCTAAGAGAAGATTAAATGTTTCTTGGGAGGCAGCATGAGTCTGCTGACACTTTGCTTGCAGGTGGCACATGAGGATGGGTGCCTTGTCCCTGTGAGCAGTGTTTTCTGGAGAACGGCTGTGTGTTGGACCTCTTGCCTGGAACAGGGCTGGCGTGGGCAGCCAGGGAGCACTCCTCCCTCACCATCAGACCATTAGAATAAATAAAACAGCTCCGCTTATGCTGGATGAAATCAAGTCTTCTGGATCGTGGCCTAAACACGGTCAACAGCTCCTCTGGGCCCTTGAGCTGCCAATAGCTTGCACCTCCTAGTGAGTCTGTCCTTGGGAAGGAGCCATTAGAGGCTAAGGAAACTTCACAGATCTCCATCCTTTGAGAAGTGGGAAATCATCACTGATAGGACTTGCAGCACCTCTTATGTCAGGAAACAGTGGTCAAAACCTAGCACTCATGCAATGTCCCAGGCAAAGCCTTCCTGGAGCATGGTAATCAACAGCATCTCCAAAACTCCTCCAGCGAACTGTGGAGGCTGGGTTGCCCTTCTGCTCTGTCTTTGTGGCACTTAGTTTGTATCTGAGTGAAGAGCCATCAGAAAGCTAATTAAGTTTTCCAGATCCTCTGATAGTTGTGGGCTTATGTTGTTTTTGCCATCCCAGGATTTGTCAGCACTGGAGTACCAGTAAAATTCACCTGAAAGGAATCATGATCAACTAGGGCCTGAGAGACCAGCTCAATGAATTTCCTCCTGCTGCTGCCGCCTCTTCTAACACAAGTGCTGCCTTTGTGCCTTTCTTGACTGGATGGCCAAAGTGCTCTAGAAAGACAGAGCCTGTTTCTGCACACATGTGCATAAAATATTTCACATTCCTCCCTTAATCACTAGAGATATCTGCTTCTTCATTGCCATCAGTCTTTGTGATCAAAGCTGTTGTATTGCACAGCAGCACATCACCACCAGATCTGGTCAGTGCTGCTGGGAAGAGACTGAGGCTGCCCAAGTTTGCTGCTTTCATCCTGGGCACCCTCTGTCTCTGTTTTCTCTCTGGGATGTGATCCTAGTGGTTGACTTGTCCTCCTGGTGTCCAGATGCTTGCCCTGTTTGACCCTTGGTGCTGACATAGCACAGGATCATTTGGAACCCTTGGTCTGTGGTTTGAGTTTTTATAATTTTATCCTATCACCCCTCTTTAAATAGGAATTCCTTGTGCTAAAGTTTCTGACTGAGGGTTTGAAGAGATGACCTGAAATCTGAGTGAGAATCTGTTGAGTCATTTCTGAGTGCTCTGAGCATATTTCTCAGTTCAGAATGCAGAGCATTTGTCAGCTGTACAATAATGTACAACGAGCCACATTTTGCAGGATGAGGTTCCAACATCCACAGTCTCAGCAGTAAATGGAGCAAGGTCATTGCTAATCTGGAAAGTAAGTGCTTTTGAAGCATTTCCTCTCAGGACAAGACTTAGTCTTTTCTTACAGCTGCTAACACCTTCCTTCCTGCTCAGAGCAAACCCATAACCGTCCTCAGACACAGAAAATTTCCTGTTCTCCACTGTCAGAAGCTTTCATCCCTCCTTTGGTGTCTCCCTTTAATCTCTCCCAGCATGCCATGGTGTGTCCATCTGTCTTTCACTGGGCTCACCTCTTCTTGCACTTCCCTCTCCTAATTCTGCCCACATGGTTCCCATTTACCAAAGGTGGGAGCCAGTGGGCATATCCCATAAGTAATCTGAGTCGATGGGATTTTCAGGTAGAATTATTTAATTAGAGACTACCCAGCAGTATGGGGGGTAATTTATTTTAATAAGTTGATTTTAATATTTTCCACGGATTTATTTTTCAGCAGAGATTATGCCACATCCCGAAATAAAACCATTTACTTAACCAGTGAGATAGTCAGTTAAACCCTGAGAAATTATACTTTTTTAGATTAACCTTTATCCCCAAGAATTGTCTCAGAAGGCTGTCTCCTCTGGCTGGGGGTAGAATCCCTTTCAGAGGTTTAACAGTGGTTATTTGTTTAGCTGAGCAAGTTGAAAAGTCTGACAAGTATATTGTAAAAACCTCAGATCCCTCTCCCAGAAGGCAAGCCAATGACACCATTAGCTTAAACCAGCACCTCATATACTCGATTTTAATATGACTCTTTAGCTCCAGAGTTTGATGTATTTTCAGCTGAAGGATTTGTGTTCCAGTAGTAAGAGGGGAGCAGGAGGGAGAGCAGTGCTGTAGGTCACTCAGCAGTTGGGTACACATATGTATTAAAAGCCATGCAGAGGATCTGCTCATGAAAAGAGCTGATGTCTGACATCTAAATCCATTCCGTGCATGGAGTAACTCACAGAGCAGCCTTTTGCTGTGTGTTTAGCTGAGTCCCACATTCCACGAGCGAGTCGTGCTCTCCTCAGCCTCTTCTGCCTTCTGTGGCTCCCTCTGGTTTTGACCTCTAGGCATGATACTCTTAATGGGTGATACTGTCCTGGCAGGCTGTGTAAGCACCCTCCCCATCACTACAGAGACCAAGGATGTGCCAGCCAGAGCAGAGGAGCTGTGTGGCAGCAGTGCCTGCAGTGATTGCTGTGAAATTTGACATCCATCCCATCCAAGTCCATATACCTGCAGTGTTGATCCACAGGACTGAGCTTGCTTTGGGTTATTGTCCAGGAATATAAAGAGGCATGGAGCTCCAAGGGAGTTCACCCAAGGCTCTTTGGATGCTTACATCACTATGGGTCATGCCTGTTCCTTCCTGCTCACCTTGAAAGAATGAACCTGCTCAGGTGATACCTCCATAGCACAAGCTGAGAGTATTTGGGATGCATCTCCGCCCAGGGGGAGTAAAGCAATAAATATACTGCCAGTGTACCAGGAGTAAAACCACTTCAGCAAAATACAGAATCATTGTAAGAGGGCATGCTGATAGTGGCAAAATTCTGGGTGAAAAATGCAGAAAAGATATTTAATGAATATATACAAATCTTCTGTATTTGGCAAAACAATTTGACACAGACTTCACAGCGAATATTAAGTACTTCTGTGGTTTAGGCTTCCTAAGTGGTCTTTCATTTGTTCTGTCCTTCTTCAGGTCTGCTGCTCTTTCACACTTCAGATTAATGTAACTAACAGTCATGTCACAGTTAATTGTCTCAAAGAAAACTAAAGAAAAAAGCTGTTTCTATATCAATATGTTGCTTACTCCTTTGCACTGAGTTACCAATTGATATTTTCCTCTTTCTTCCTCTTATTTGTATGTATTTGCAGGGTATTTTCCTGCTGTTCTTTCTGCTGCTCTCTCCCCTGACCCACAGCACAGCTGTTGCCTCTCCATGTCTCACTGGTTGGGAAATGCTGTCTTAAACTCCCTTCCCCAGAGATCCTCTTGACCTGTGCCCTGAATTTGTTCAAATTTGCTTTTTTTTGAAATACATTCTCTTTAATCCATTTTTCTTATTCCTTCAGTGCCTTAAATTGCTGGGCTTTTTGGTTTTGTAACCACTTGCACTCAAATTTGCTTCCATTTTTGGACTATTAATCAACTCTCTATATCAATAATATTCAAGTAATAAACATTCCCTCCCCTGTTATTTTCTCTTCTCCAGAACAACTTTTCCTTACGCATTCCAACAGCTCGGAGTGTGTGGGATCTGCCCTGCTCTGTCTTGAGCAGATAACATGATAATTAAAATTACCAGTTCCTACCAACTCCAGTTATTTTAGCTGCTTTAGTCAGACACTCAAAAATATGTCCTCTGTGTTCTGTTTGTTATTAATGAAGTTCTGTGGGACATCTTCTGCGCTCCTTTTATTTTTCTTGGTCCCTGGAGACATGCGCAGAGTCTGGTTCTCACCTCTCTTTCAACCCCAAAATATTCTTCATGCAAAAAAAAACCAGTCAACCTCTCCTTCTTCTGTTTCCTAAGCAGGTGAGATCATTTCACATCAGCATTTCCCTCCAACAATCTTTCCATGAAGCATGTGTGAGGCTAATTGCTGTAGTTGTGTAAATGTGTCTTGTTTGCTCTCCTGGCACTTACGTGCAGACAAGGCTGCTTTGGCTCTACAGCTGGTGAAGAGGAGAAGGAGTCTGAGCAGACCTGTCCTCTTACAGCCAATCAGTTGGTTCATGAGCTCCTGGATGCCCCACATAGCAGTGGTTTGCTGACAGAGCTTGGTAAGGCTTGTAGGACAGCAAAGAGCCAAAGAATTGATTGGAAGCTTGGAACATCTTGCATTACTGTGAAGATGCTGAAGACCTGCAACAAATACAGCTTAATGAAAGTATGTTTAGAGGAGGCTTGACCTTAATCTTGAGCTATCCACAAGAAACAAAAACCTAGCAGGGCAGGTGTATAGCAAGATCCAGTCACTTGAAAGCCAAAACAGGTAGTTTGGACTCAAAGTTAGGTGTCTATTTTGACCATGGATGCTAAATAACTGCAAAATTTCACACAGGGGTAAGCTGATTTCCATAAATGCAGCAGATTTTAGGCTGACAGGGGTACCTTTATAAAATATCTGATCTGTCCTGCTGAGGGACTGGGTTTGACTTGTGCACTCCACATGTGTGTCCCAGGCTGCCTGGTGCAGGACATCACGCTAACGATGCTGGCCTTTTCCAGCCATTCATCTGTGCCTCCAAAATCAGGTTCAGACTCCACCCTGTGTGCTTTGGTACAAGATTCCCCCAAAGATTAGCTGGGGAGAGCTCCTGCCAAACCGGGTCCCTCCAGCTGAGCCATATCTGTGAGCCCAGAGGAGCAGAGAGAGCCAGGGCCAGTTCCTTCAAATATTTTACAGATTAAGCCCCGGGTCTGGGATCTGTGGGAATCAGGGGAGCTCTGACCCCAGCGGGCTGTGGTCCTTGCAGCAGCGCTCGCAGTCTGCACCGGGAATTGCCACGTTCATCACCTTGGTCGGTCGCTGTCGTGTTCAAATGCAGCCACACTCGGCACTGCAGATGAGCCCTCTGACATTATCCGAGTGCAGCTGGAGGCATCTATTTTGGCCTTGAAAATGCCTCTTTCTTGGCAGAGCTCTGTGTTTATTATAATGCTGTCTGTAATGTGCAAAAGTACATTTCTGTTTTAACTTCCTTCTTTATGTACTAAAGAGTGTGGTTTTAATTAAGGATTTCAGATTGAAACATTTCCGGTTTTATGTGTTGTTTTTTTGGTTGGGGTTTTGGGTGTTCTTTTTCTTTTTTTTTTTT
>VZUA01042171.1:0-17596 GCA_013401035.1 Horornis vulcanius
AAAAAGAGAGAGAGAGAAAGCAGGCAAAAAAGAAAGAAAAAAAAGAGTACTAATTGTATAAATCACTGGAGACGGGCCTTCCATAAGAAGAGGGGGAAAGGGACTGCTCTTATGATCCCTATTTCTTCCTTTGCCTAACAATCCAAAAGCACATAACTTTCAAAGAACTGCATTTTTTCACAGCCTGGAAGCACCACAAAGCATCCTTCATCAGCCTGGCCTTTTGGCTGTTCTCCTTCTCCAAATGCAAATGCTACATCTGGAAAAAGCAGTAATCCTCTCTCCTGCCTGAAAGCCTCCTTTTATCTCCATTCTCCTCAGAACTCCTACTTCTTGCAAATACTCACTCTGACATACTACTTTATTGAAGGGATTCAAGGCTCTCTGCTCATCTGCTGAACGTCTGCCTCTTATTAAAGCCCCAGCTCACCTTTGGAGCTCTCTCACTGTCTAGCACGGGTCACCCTGCCCTCCCTCAGCCAAGCATCTGTAACACAACCCCCTCCTGAACACTCAGATGAGCATAAGCACGATAACAATGGACATTAACAGAAGCTTATTTATCAGGGCTGGCAAGAAAAGCATCTCATTAGCTGGGATGGCCTGTGCAGCTCGGCCACGGGGGCTCCTCCTCCCCCAGGGGATGACACTGATGCATCAGGAGCATTACTAACGCCCTTAGTCCCACAGAGCCCTGCTTTGTGCATTGAGAGGGCGGAAAACAATAAGAGAGCTTTGCACTGACCTCTCCCTGCAAGAGTTTACAGCTGTTTGCAGCGTTTCTGCAGTACTCTGTCCCTTAGCTTCACTGCAGAGATATGTGTGGAGGTGAAGGAACTAAGCCAGACCCAGTGAGGTGCCTCAGCATCCAGGTCACCAGCTGCAGGGACTGCAGAGGTTATGGGCAGCTGAGGAACCTTCTCACTGGGACTACAGAAAGTGCTCAGTTCTCCTACTCATTTGCCACCCATATTTAGGAGCTGTGTTGCTAAAATGTCCTGTCTTGTAGGAAGAAATGTAGAACACTGGCAAGATGCACCAGTTCCCACTACAAGAGTAAAAGCTGGCAGAGGAGAAAGGGATCATGCACATGGCTGATACTCTCCCAGAGCTGTCCACTGGAAGAGTTGAGGAATTATGTAGGCAGCACCAGACACACCACAGGACTGCCAGAGGCAGATCAAGCCCCAACCCAGAGACCTGGGCACCGCTGCAGAAGGGGTCACCTGCAAAGCTGTCTGCCAGATGTACATGTTTGTTCACAATCATCCTGCTGCTCAGTAGGGCCAATGAAAACTATTTGATTTCAGGGATTTGGGACCACATTTCAACAGGAACTGAGAAGTTCAATTTTGGTTAAATGTTTTAATGAAAAGAAAGCTCCTCTTTTAGTCAGATTTAGAAAATAATCCACACCTCCACAAAATAGCGCGTTTTGAAATAAGATTAATTTAATTTTAGCATCCTCAAGAATTATGCAGCTTCCCTAGCAAGAGAGGATGATGTTGGTGAGGTTCTAATCCTTAGGAAAAGAACCAGCAATCTCTCCAATGGGGAGCAGCAGAGACAGCAGCATTGCTCATTCAGCAGTGCACCAGGAGAGCTTCAAGCCTCTGATGAACACTGTCTCTGGCATGAGTCACTCACACTTCACTCCTGGCACGCTTGGATGGGAAAGGAAAAGGTTTATCTTTTAGATATGGTGCCCCAGCCATTCTAATCCTACAGCTGTTGCCACGGTTGACTTCTCATAAAGCAAAATAGATTTTTTGGTCCCCAACCTTCAACATTTTCTTCTTCTTTTATATTTTCAAGCACTAGATATCTCAGGTTACTGGTGATTTTTTGTGGTGGTTCCCAAATGAGCCTGAACTGCTCTGATTTTTCAAACCCATAAGACTGTAATTGAAAGCAAATGTAATCAGACATATACAATGTTCTGAGGTTCACCACAGTGCACTGAAGTCAGCATTACTAGAGTGGCTATTAAAACTCCTTGAAGCTGGGAAGCGAATACAGCTTGCAAGAATCTAGCAAATAACCATCATTTATTAGATTATACTAAAGTATTGCAAAGCCGCAGTCAATCCTCTATTCACAATATATCTAAGGTCTGTTTAAATGAACATCTTCCTGAGCTTAGGCCAATTGTTTTAAGAGATGAACAAGGAAACAAGGAAAGAATTCTACTTCTAATGCAGCAAATTCTGCAATCCTTGCATCAGTGTCAATCTCAAATTGTCCATTACTATCTGCAGGGTCATTCCAATCAAACTCTGGCATAACTGGAAAAAGAAAGAGGCCCAAAAACAAAGGATATCTTTGAACCCAGACACACAGCTCCAGCTGGAGATAAGCAGTGGCAAATCCCTTCCATAAAACTCCCAAACAACATGCAAGCATTAAAAGAGAGGGTGGTGGTGTGATGGGGGGGGGTGGTGGTTAATTGAATTCCCACTGCCTCTTGAGTCTGCACTTAAAAGCAGGTCTAGGGTTATCTGTGAAATTTCAATTAAATCAAAAGCTTTGATAACGTGATAAGTCATTCCAGAGTTTGGAGTCAAAACACATTGTTATTTGATCCTCTGCTTGTGTTTCTGGGAACAGCATGCATGAAAGACAGTCAGCAGCAGACCAGTCAGGAAGATGGAAAGGGTGGAAATGAATCTACTAATAGATCACTGTGTCTCCTTTAGCCAGAGACACTTGAGGTCTGGTATTTTTTTATATATACAGAGTCCTAAAGCCACCCCACTTCTCAAGAGACAGGAGACAGAGTGAAAGAGATCACCTCGGATACGTGCAGCACTCCAGGGCATGGCTCCCTACTGCCACAAAAGTTATTTTTGGTTTTTTTCCCCTAGGCTTGCTATATACAAGATTTTTACTTGCAATAGCATTGGGAATGAATGCAAATCTCTGGGACAGACAAAAACCACTGAGGCCCATGTATGCAATGGAATAGATTACTAACACAAACTCTTTGGTGGCCTGAGATGAACAGGTAAAGACAGGTAAATGAAAAATAATAACATGATTCAACCAAGACAGAACCAAAACCTAGTTCTCATCTCAACAAAATGCAGGAGTGGCAGCAGCTCTCCAGAGAGACATGACTTGCTTTACCTGTTGTTCAGCACCCTTTGGTTGCTAAGGTTTCCTCCTCTCTCTTCAGAGGCAACTGCTGGATGCAAAGGGCAGTGCTAGAGACTCTCAAAGTCTTGTTTACTGAGGAACATCACCTCTACTTACCAGTGTTTAGACAGCAATGCTCCACCTTAAATAAATGTGAGATTCTGGCCCATGGTGGTCAACAGCATTAAAATACATTGCTAGTGGTATTAATAAAGACAGACAGATGTTAAAAACTTGGTGGTAAGAGAAATTCAGTAGAAAGAAAAGGGATATTACAGATATTTCTTGTAGTTCTTTATAAAGCCTTTTATGATGAACTTAATCTTGAGCTCTCTTTTCATATTAAATAAGTTGGTTTCAGAGACTTGTTTCTACTGTGTTATTGTGGCAAAATCTCTGCATGCAAGTTTATTTTTAAGCATAATAGGAAATAGGTGGGGTTCTAGCTCAGGTTCTAGGGTTTTTGTTTGTGTACTAGGGCTCCAGGGTTTTAGCTTGTCCCAGCTCAGGTTCTAGTGCATGTTCTAGGGTTCTAGATTGTGCTCACTGGTTCTTGGGTTCTAGCTCATGTCCCTAGGGCTCTAGCTTGAGTTCTAGCTTGGGTTCTAGTTTGATTCATGTTCTAGGTCGAGTTCTAGATTTGGTTCTAGGATTTAGGTTAAGAAAATAGCTGAGCTGGACTGGGCAAACAGCTTTTTTGCTGCTATGAGTGGGTTTCTAGTGTTCTAGTCTGTGCTCTATGGTTCCAGAGTTCTAGCTTGACTTCTAGGGCTCTAGGTTGAGTTCTAGCTCAGGCTCTAGATCATGTTCTTGTGGGTTTCCTAAAGTTTTAGCTCAGGTTCTAGGGTTCTAGCCTAGATGCCTTCCCTTGTTGCATATGGTACAGCCTGATAAAACCCTATTAAATGTAATGGGATGCCTTAACTTGCCCCCAAACAGTTCAAAATCACACACAGGGTCACACTAGGCATGTGTACATGAGATCCACAACAGTGCTAAAAACAAAGGGATTCTCCAAACAAGCAATGTCAAAATTACTCAGCAATCAACAATAGAAGGAGCAGACCACTGAAAAATCCCATCTGACCCCAGGCACCACTAGGGGAATAACTTATCACCCTGGCAGCAACCACCCCATTGGGCATGTCTGTCCCTAGTGCCCTTCTCTTCAGAGTGAGAGATCTTCACTAAACAATAGTGCAACCATATTATAGACACAGCAATGACAGGCTGTGTTCCTCTCTGTGATGTAATCATATCTGCAGCATAATCTGCCTATTCTTGCTTTCCAGAGAAGTGACAGACAGAAGACAAGACAGGTTTATACTCAGCTCTGTCATGTTAGTGAATAGAAAACTCCACCTCAGCTCCTCCTGCCTGGCAGGTGATCAGTCAATGGTGACAGTGTGCAATTAACCTGCCAGCAGGGGTTCACCAGAGCAGGAAAACCAGATAAGAAAAGGAAGACCCCATGCCTCTTCCTCTCCTCAGTTCCAGGCGTATCCACAAAGAACATCAGGACCAGACACTTCTCTTCTGCATGGAGATAAAGATCTCTTTCGTGTCTATCAGCATGGGCAATTCAACCCTGTGGGCTGCAAACCAAGCAGGTTTAACAGAGAACCTTTAAACAGAGAACACCAGAAGATCCTGTGGAATTGAGCCAAACCTCTCTAGAAGTGTGTACTCAAGGAAAACTGGTACCACAAATCCTACACAACAAGCCTGATAATATTTGAATCCAGTTATTTTGGTTCTGATCCAATCCTGCCTCATTAGGCCAGGTTTCCCCCACTGCCATAAACTAATAAATTTACTGTTTTGACTTTCTAACTGGTTTTGCACCTAGGAGCACCAGCAGAACAAGCTTTCCTGACAGATTTTGGAAGTAATGTTTCTTCCAACACTGAGTGATGATTTTTTAAAACAAATTATTTTTGTAACTGGTTATCTCTAAAACTGTAGTATGAAAAAAGGTTTCCTTACCAGAATCAAATCCTCTTAGCAAATCTCTGAAACCAAAACTCTGCAATCATTCTGCAGGTAGAGCCAGAGATGCAAGAGTCCTTTACAACATCACAAAATAAATCAATGAGACAGTAAGGAGCATATCTCCCAGTGCCTTGCATTAACCTCCCAGCTTCTCCAAAAAGAAGAAATGTTATGGTTTAAGTTAAGCAATAAGCAGACTATTACTTTCTAGTCTACAAAATAGGCATTGGCAAATTATCAGCAGTGATCGTTCCTTTAGTATATGAGAAAAATTACTGGACAGGAAAAAAGCTCTTGAACCAACAGGTTTGGCATTTAGATTTTCTAAAGGCAACATCTCTGCATTTCAAAACCTTTCAGTCACTACTCTTCTACAGTGAAAGAAAAAAAAATTGTTTTGAATTTGTGCTCATAAACAGTGAACTTTAACTAGCTCTGACACTCTTGTGTTTCACCCAGCAAGGCAGTGTCCAGTGCCACTGCTGAGGCTGCTGGGTGTTGGAAGAGCTCTAATCTCATTCTCATACTGATGAATTTCGAGTAAGTCTGTTTATTCTTAATGCATCCTGTGCCCATGACAGCATCCCACTTTTAAACCCTGCAGCCTGCTTATAACCAATCCAGGCAAAAGCTATTTCTGTACACTTGGCTGCCAGTGCCAAGTGTCAGTACATTAAACTGTCTTTGCTCCTCTCAGCTCTGTGTCCTTTCACAGTCAGGCCTAAAAGCACGTGCCAACCCAAATGTGATACCCAAGGCAAAGGATAAAAGCTCATGTTGCTCCAGCTGCCATTTTTCTACAGGTTTTTTTCTGGTTGCTGAACCTATTTCATTTAGCAGGCTTTCTGTTTTCCCCCAGGTTTATTGTTGGATATTTATCTACATGTAATTTCTTTTTCATTTTCTGAAAGAGTATCAAAAAAGATTCCAGTCTTTTCTCAGGATGGCTGAGTTATTTGCTTGTATCACCAATGCTGCAGCCAGTAGCAAATTTCAATACCCTTCATTTGATACTCCAGTCCAAATCAGTTTATATGCTACAAACAAAAGTGAAAGTCCCATGTGAAACTAAAGAAGGGAATGAGTAATGAATCTGTTATTTCCTTTTTTTCATTCCTATATTGGGTTAGTTTATTTAAGATAAGGATCTCCAAGAGAGACCTTCCAGAGATCAGGAGCACTGATGAAAGGCAGTGCTCACAGGGGGAACTACAGCCCCACCTGACAGTGGCTGTGTCCCAGAGACTGAGCTCCTGCTCTCCAGGTCACCAGGGCACAACCAGGGATCAGCCACACTTGCCTCCTCTGCTCCTGGGCTGCCTGACCTCTCAGCCATGGATTGTGACAGCCCCATGCTTGAGCAGGACATTGTAAAGCACTTCTGAGATCTAAAAGCCAAAGAAACATTTTTACCACAGATTTAGGTGCTGAGGCCAAATATTACTAATAAATACAGCCCTAAACCAAGCATATTTCAGAAAATAAACACAGGTGCTCTGCTACACTGAGATGCTCAAAGAGCTGTGGTACCTAATTCCCAGTGAAATCAGTGAAGCTGTATGAAATTACAAGTAGCCAAGTAAGGCTCTTGGAAATAACAGCCCTAATGCATTATTGCATCCTTAGCTACCTAAACCTTGGTGAATAAATAATTATTTGAGAATATTAAATTTTTCTTCCCTTCAAGACAGTGGGTTTTAACTGCCTTATCCTGTCACAATCTTTAATTAGAACTTTTCCCATTCTGTGTTTCATAATTTACTGCCCAGGTTAAAAAAAAAGAAAAATAAAAGAAAAAGAAAACCTCTATTTCTTTTCTAATTTTGCACTTCTCAGGGAAATTAATTTTCATTCTTTCTCTCTCAAGTGGAATGGATTTCCCAAATAAAATGTGTGCATTGAGCAGTCACAGTAACAGTGCCAAGTTTGGACTGTAATGCCAATTGTCATCAACTGGTGCTGACCACATTCCTAAATGATGTGGAAATTATCTGTGCTGCAAGTCCTGTAAGAAAGAGCAATCACAAAACCAGAACACCAGCTTTCCTCGTAGCACAGCTCAGAGACTCAGCTGTCCAATGTATTGGGAAACAATTCAAAAGTGATTAAAATATAAGTGAAATATAAGCAATGAAACACAAGGCATGAAATGTAAGAGAAAATACTTCCATGATATCAACCAAATCAGAATAAATACAGATATTTCACACATGAAAAATTTTCCTCCTCTACCTATAAGTAATTGTATTGTTATCATAGAGCAGATCTGGGAAACAGAAATAATTGTATATAGACACAGTCATGCTTATGGATAGAAAGTAGTGTATTAGGGAGCTGTGCTTTAGCACCAATATGCTCATAAACTAAAGCAGCTTCTTTAACATGGTCACTCCATTACCCTGGCTATTTCTGTTCAGTATCCTTATCAGGAATTTTTAATACATGAAGAATAAAAGAATCCAGCTTCCATTTAACAGTGCCTGCCTGGTATCAGAGCATCCGAGTGTTACACCAATATTTATTTGATAGATATATGATCAGTAAAGCTCATGGCTACAGACCACAACAGAGCATTCCTGTTCTTTAGTAAAGGCACCTTCAGCATTAACTCCCTTTTCTGCATGAACCCTCATAATATGCCATATACCTATTAAGTCCCCTAGCTTTTCTGGATTTGCATATTATTAGAAAATTGCTTTATGATTATTACAGGAAAATTATTCTCAGATATTGAACACTGCTTTAAATTCAGCTGATAATATTATTAGTGGTGGTTTAAACAGAAATCTTGTTTGAGCCTGCATGCATTTCTGTAGGGGGAGGTATTGGAGAACTGAAGCCTTGGCTCTTGATCTGCTCTTTAGACTGGATCTAGACACAAAGAAAAAACAAACTTTCACAGGAGTGGTCTGGCTGTGATATTTTGAAACTCACTGCAAAAAAGCCCTAAAACCAGTAAACCATATGCAATGTCTAATTGATTAATCCTACTTTTTGGGCACTTCTGTTATTTCTAGTAAAACAGAATCATTAAAAAAAATTGGTTTCTGAGATTTTGTTTGTTGACTGTGAGCCCTGGCCTGACCTCAGCCTTGAATTTAAATCCCCAGCAGAACCCTGAAATTAATCTACCTCTGGTTTAGTTATTAGTAATTATAATTATTAACAGAAGTATCCAGTAAATGAATGGTTTTCAGTGACATGGTGTTTACTTAGAAAAATGGATAAATAAAAACACACTTCTTTCTTACCTCACAGTTTCTTTTCTCATGGCAGTCCAGGACCTGGCCCTTATGTGGGCATAGTAAAGGACACAAGCCCAGCCATGTGCCTACAGACACAGGTGTTTCCCCAAAGATTAAAATATCTCATATTGGAAACATAAGCAGTTGCAAACTGCTCCTCTTGTACCAGGGCTGATGGTTTGAAGCTTGCTTACCCTATGGCTAATTCAGGGGATGGAGCAAAAGCAGTGGAAACAGCTGCCCTGGAACACCATCACTGGAGCTCCCCACCCTGCCTGGCACATCACTGCTCCCTTGGCCTGTCAGCTCCCTTGCAAAAGCCATGCTTTCACAGCCTGAGAACACTCCCAGACCATTCCACACAGGAATTTAGTGTCCTCCTATGGTCTCTCACATGCCACATGAAGGAAACCTGCTGTTGGGAGCTATCTGGCCTGGAACTATCTCCACCAGCAGGAACAGGCTCAGAAGAGACTGTCAGCCAGTATAAATGCTGAGATTTCTTGAGACATCTCTCCAGCTCTCTGCCTGTGAGCTGCTGTACCCAGGAGAGATTTAATGGACTGGAAGAAAAACCTTCTGCCTATTGTCACAGGACTCGAAAGCCTGGACCATCACCAAAACAGGAAACAGAAAACCTAAGCTGTGAATCCAACCGAACAAATTGGCCGGATTATGAGAGCACTGGGAAAGGGCAGCTTTCATTACAGCTGGAGCGTGTGCTGCTCTGCACTGCGGGCAGTCGGAGCACGGCAGCAGTAGGAAATCACTCTGTAGGGAGCAGCAGGCCAGCCAAACACGGCACAAAGGAGCAGGGAGGAGGAAGGGTAGGGCAGCTGAAGGGTTGTAGGGAAGAAGCCAGCAACACATTTGTAGAAGTGCCTAAGGACCTACAGAGGAATTTTGGTGTCTTTCAGGACAACAGGAACAGAAGTGAAGAGCTCAGCTTTGCAGCTGAATTAATGCAGCACCACATAGATTAGTGCATCATTGCAAGCCATGGCTCAGGAGTTTAAGGCTCTCTGCACATCCCCGCTTCAAGGTAAACTAGACATTTCTGTGTCTCCTCCCTCGAAGTTTAAGCTTCCATGTATTTCTGTCTGGAAGCACATGCTTAGTCACTGACATACAATAACTCTAATGGACTCCTTGGGCTCAACAACCCAAATGCCCATGGGATTAAGGTTACACTCCTGAAAATGAGTTAGTTAATTAAACCCTAGGTCAGGCTTTGTCTTGTGAGGCAAAGCTGCTGCAGAAAAACTGAGCAGGTCAGCATGAAACTAAAGATCATCTCATTGTGCACAAAGAGGTGACATGAAGGCAGCACAAGCAATTCTGTTTGCTGCCCCTTGGTGGCTGAGTCACTTGCTTATTGTTCTATAGCCCAGCAAGTTGAATGCCATGTCTATGCTGACAGATCAACATACAAACCGCCTCTGTGCTGAGGACTAAAACAAGCAGCTGAAGAAATAGATAAAATAATTAGGATCGTCTAGATGATGCCTCCAGGCTACAGCCCTACCTCCGGTGAGAGGAATGATAAATCATGAGGTCCAGGGAAGACAGAATTCACAGGACTTGGGCACCACTAGCTCACTGTTTCTAGAGGGGCTTGGCAGAGTAACAAAACAAAACAAAACAATAAATTGGGATTTCTCTGGAATCATGCTCCTTCCTGGAGTGCCTGCTGATGTTCAGAATCACCCTGGAGGTGTCCTTCCCCCAGACCCTACACAGTGGTCCAGTGAGCCTCAGATCTGCTCCCTTCCCCCTCAGTTCACAGAAGAAAAACACTAAGATGTTTCCGTTGGCTTTTACATCATCTTTTTGTAGAGACTAATCTTCAGTTTCAACAATACATCTTTTGTGAAGCACTCCCAGCAGAAACCTTAGACACCTTCCCTAAGATCTGTTTGCTTACAGAAGACGAGGTAGGATTTGTTTAAACCCAGCTAGATTAATGTCTTGCAGACATTAGTGAAGTGAGATTTAATCAGGTTATTGCTCTACATTTTCCAGGGAAATAAATCACACTTATTACTAGGTTGGAATAGGATGCAAGGCTCGGGCTGAGAACATTTAGTCTTTTTTGTTTTTCCAGAGGGGAGTGAAGGGATAACTTGAAAATTCCTACAAGGCTGTCAAACAGGCCCTCTAGGACTTTGAGCAGGGACAAGGACTCAAGCTGTAATGGTTAGTGTATGTCTGGGGGTGGGCCTGGGTCCCAGTCTCCCGCCTTGCAGAGCTGCTGTAGGCTATTCAGCAGTACAGAAAGCAGACAGAAGTTTTCAAGCAGACTCAACATCCATTTGAGATCCTCCATGTGCATAACTCCTGGGACCTAACTCCTCTTCTGGGTGTCTGTTATTGCCTGGCACAGAGGGATGTGTCTTTGCATTACAAATAGGGTGCTGTGAGATCAAGCAACCTTTGCAAACCTACTTGCAGACCCTAAATGGAAACTGATAATCAGCAGGCCTCAGAGCGTGACAGGCTTATTTTGTTGCAATGTTTTCTAAGTTTGTAATATATGTTTAACAACGAACAAGCAACTATATTTATTCTCACCAAACATTCTCCTAAAACAAGGCTTGATAGGAAATAAAAAAGCAGCTCTTTATCCAGAGTTTTGATTTAAAACTGCTCATTCCTTCATTCATGGAAAAAAAAAAGACTTTGCTTTCAGTGATGCTAGCAGTGTTTTCTCTAGCACACATGTTAACACATGTACAAACTCCCTGTACAAACCCATGCATGTGCAAGAAACAAAGTCTGGGAAATCAAATTGCAAAGGTCCNGCTAGCAGTGTTTTCTCTAGCACACGTGTTAACACATGTACAAACTCCCTGTACAAACCCATGCATGTGCAAGAAACAAAGTCTGGGAAATCAAATTGCAAAGGTCCTCCTCTCTTTTTCATCAGCATAAGAGCAGACAGCTGAAGCCAATACAAATCTTTCCAATAACTACAGGTTTGTATGTGCTGAAGTGCCCAAAGCCCATAAACTTTGCATCCATTTCCCCTTACCCAGTGGCCTGTGCAAACATGGGAGAAAGCAAATTATGGTTACACAGCCTGCAATCAAGTTTCAAATCATGCAACAAAGCAGCACAAAACACAATGGGACCAAATCAAAATCTTATTGCAGAGTACAATAAAATATATCCTGTTTGGGATGAAAGAGAAAAGGAAATGCCAGGCAAGGCAGCACTGTTGCTTGTAAATACCCTCCTGCCAACGCTTTCTCTGGATAAATTAGTTCTATGAACCCTAACTGCATCAGCATGAATCAGCCTGTCTGCTCCAAGGCAAAGGCTACGATTCTGTCTTATGTTTAATGGGAACTCTTTCCCTCCTCCTTTTCTTGGCTTCCTGCTTGGAAAGAATAGACTCTCCAGAGACAGTTTTGGATCTGGACCACAATCTTGCTCCCTACCGATAACTAAGTATCTCTGGGCAGGAGTACATTTAAAGAAGCAGCTGGTAATTATGAGCCAAGTGCTTACTGGCAGGATTTCCCCCTGCTACTGAGCCAAAGCTTTTTGGGAACTAAATGACTCTTTGGTGATAACTATCAGGTAAAACCCACAAACCAGGGGAGGTTCCCTCACTAGAACCATGAGCAAGAAACAATGCAAAGGTGGGTGGAGGATGGCTGAAAATTGTGTCTGAGGGTTGCTTGACTTCCCTGTTCTCCACTCACCCAAAGTGGTTGTGTGTAACTGCTGGGCATTTTCTAGGGAGTGCTTGAAAGCTACAAATTCTGTTCCCACGTCTACAGCAGTAATACAAACAAATTACCTTTTCCTTCCAGCTAATCAAAATGTACTGAGCAGCACTGGAAAACCATCACAACACTTACTCTTTTGGAGGGTTAAGGTCTTCTGGGCGAGCCTCGAAGAACCTGAAGACTTCATCACACTGTGAAATATGGGGAGGAAGCCGAACCAGAGCCTGCAAAACAAAACAGAGAGTGAGAAGCACTTAGACATAAGCCAAGGTTGAAACATGGCCTCAAACGTCTAAACTACCAAGCATGAGGAGGCAAAACAGTCCTGGCAGTGGGAAGGAAGAAGAACAGCATCACGCCTGGCTATTTATCTGAGAAAAAGCAAACAGCAAGCCTTGACTGCAAATGTCAGGTAGGATGCAATGGATTCACACAAGCAACAGTTCTTAGAATCAGCCAGTGTAATTTATTTTGCCACGTGCTCAAGAGTAGAATTTGGTCCACAAGTGCAAGACCATGACACTGCATAGATAAGTGCTCTGTGGCTGGGGCAGTCTGTGATATGGGCTTGCACAGCACCTCAGACGCTGAGATTACAGCTTATGGGCCCTGTGTCAGTGCACACAAATTCAACACCCACTAAGACAACACATTAATGTGCTCCATAAAGCTTTCCATTAAGCACTGTCCACACAAAAAGTGGAGTTAGCTAACAAAACCCCATAACCAAACCAAACAACAATTTGCTCCTAAATTAACAGGAAAGGAAGTTTGATTAAGTGTCTGAAAAAACCAATCAAACCCAACCAAAACACAGAGAGGCTTTTTCTGCATGAAGAAGGTTGCACAGCACATCCTGGCTAACAATGTCTGTGCACTTGCCTTGGCAGAGGGACATAGCACTTGTCTCACTAAGCAATAGCTAAGTACAGCCTGGGCATCAACCACATTATATTGAAGTGTACTGGAAAGCAAGACCTAAAAGAAGACAAGCACACAAGGCAAAAAGATGCTATGAATTTGCTGTTCAGAATCTAGAGCCTTATGGTGCCAAAAGAAGTCAAAGTGCCCAGCCCACAGAGATGGGGCAGCAGCTCTCAGTGACGTGACTCTCAGACTGCCTCCAGAAATGACAAGCAGAGAGGAAAAGAGGCTGGGCTTCACCTCCTCCTGCGCTAAGTTATGCTGAAAATAGGCCACAGGTTAAATATAGACCAAGTTTCTTAGAGTTGTTGTAAACCTGTTTGACAAAATGAGATTGTCTGGCTCTTCTCCTAGTTGAAAGTAGGACAAACAATCTTGAAAGATGGATGAAAACTGCACCAGAACTAAATGAAGATGCATTGGGGTGAACAGGTTATATTAACCATGGGACATCTAACTGATCTTGGTCGGACACACCAGAAGGTTCAACCAAAGCACAAAGGCAGGACTGGGCAGTTGGTTACCATTACAGCTGTTTTTAACCAGGCTTTAGAAGTGGCCACATTTGCTTGGGGATGTGAAGAAAAAGAATTGGAAAAATCCTGCTGTGAAACTGCAGGTCTCCAGTATTAGATGATGGGGTCTTGTTTTGAGGTGTTCAGAAATTCAAAGTCAAATGCTTTCACATCTACAGCTCTCCTTTCCTTTGAGAAGGGATATTATAAGAACATTAGGACAATCCATTTGGTATCACTAGGCCTGTGAAAAATGAGATTCTGGCCTTTGGTCACGTGGATTTGCAGTACAGAGCTAGAAAAGATGCCTGTCAGAAAGGAAGCAGCATCAGATGCAGAAGCTGGGCAACAGCTTGGTGGGTCCAGGTGCCAGGGTAAGCACCACTGGCTGCTGCACTGAGGCAGGATGAAACAGAACAGCCAGAAAACTCAAACACTTTCATGGGAACAAAGGATGCCCTGGTCTCCACCTCTGTTTGTTCAAACTCGTCTGAAAGTGTAACAAAGGTGTGAGCTCTGCCTTTATACCTACTGTACATAAATACATGCATCCAGCTGGCAAACCAGGAATAACACTGGGAAGGCAGGAAGTGCCCAGGAATAGTAATGATTGCAGCATGTTGAAAGAGAAATGCCTCACCAGCATGGGCTAACAAGAACATAACATTTATTCACCTGCACCCCAAGCCAGAGACAGCAAAGGAATGCTGCCTAACCAACAGTGGATGGAGCTCATATTTAGCACTGGCTCTGCTGGCTCTTTTTGGTTAGGGCAGGTTACTTAACCTCTTTTCATCAAATTCAGCTGGGATATATCTTCAGTTACCCTTTACAATGCTGGGCAATAACACTTACCTAATCTGCAGAAAGGTTAGGAGGCTCAGATATTCAATATCTACAGTGTTGTTTTGAAATCCCAAAGGGCTCAATCTTGCAGAGTCAATGGGGCAAGAGCAAGCTCTGCAAACGATATCTATCATTACTAGAGAAACACAAGTACCTGAGTTACACCCATTGCAGGGGGTCTCGGACATCAGACACCTTCTCAAGGAGTCACCACTTCCCTACAGGTCCCAGGTGTTCACCCTTCCTAAGAACCAGGCTCCAGATGTCAATTCCGAGCTGGAGCACAGAGTGGGTTTTCAGTGATGGAGGAATGCAAAGCTGCTGTGCAGATTTTTGTTTCTAAATCAAGGGAAACCTTGGGAAATCTGAACCCTGTGAAACAGTGGTTGGCTGCCTGGAAATCCCCAGAAGCACTGTGGTCCTGCCGAGCTAAAGGGGGATAACTGAAAAGCACCTCACTGACTCTAGGCTTTTGCAGGGGGTGGATAAAAATCAGCCAGTCATTTCCACACCCAGCCATCCACCTTCCCACCCTGGGGCAGGGCTGGCTCTTCTGCTTCTGAATCATCTCCCAACATGCTGCAATTTCCAGCCTTATTCACAGAGATGGACTGAAATACACCCCATAGTAACTTGCCATTGCATGTTTTTTTGGAAGCTCAGGTGTAAAGACCAGCCAGTCAATTTTTACTTTTGTTTTTTTAAAGGAATAAAACCCAAAGAAGTGGTAAGAAATTCTAAAAAATGGTAAAAAAAAGTGCAACCAAGGGTATAAAACCAATCAGGATACTTCTAATGATTTTTGAACAGCAGCAGGGAGCAGCGACGCTGTTTAGTGAGACAAATGTCTCTTCAGCAAATACACAACATTCACCATGTACAAATCAAGGCCAACACGATTCTGGTGAGCGAACAAAAAGTGCATTGAGGAGATGAGGGACACCACTGTCACTCTGCAAGGGGAAAATGAAAGCTGCTGGCATTTCCAGCAAGACAGTTCCAGGGCAGAGCTGCAACAGCCTGAAGGAAAGACTGCAAGGGTCAAGGGAAGAGGTGTAAAGACAAAGGACAGAAAGGCCAGGGAAGTGACATTCTTCTGGGGACATGGAAACCAGACGTAAATGCACTCAGCTACAAACAGCAAGCATCCAGGGAACAGCAAGGAACTTGCACAGGAAAGGTGAAAGATAAAAAGTGCCAGCAAGCAGAATTCAGCCTTGCTCAAGCATAGAGTACTATCAGTAATAGCATGTTTCCTTGCTTGGCGTGCACAGGTGGACGTGCACTGCTCAGCCCTCACGCATCCCTCAGCAGAGAGGCTTTTATGTGTCATTCCAGCCTGTAGTGATCTCTGCCTCTATATTACAGGTTATAGACAGTCTTGCAGGGCAGGTGACTTGAGAGGCTATTGAAAAGCTCTAACATCAGGCAGGGTGTGAGCAGGCAGCTGTCCATGCTGGGGATGGCCAGCTACTCTCAGAGCACCAGCCCACCTGTGGAAAGCTGCTGTGTGCCACACACAGCAATCAAAGCCAGCAGAGCACCAAGTGCAGGCAGGGGTTCATTGCTTAAGGTTACAAGAACTGGAAGCTGCTCTGTGGGACTGTATCACAGCTCAAAGGCTTCACAGAATACGTGGAATAAAACCCTGCAGGCACTCGTAACGATGTGATGAGTGCCGTGGGTTGCATTTGTGCAGACATGTTTATAAAAAACTGATGCACAGATGTGTATATGCAGAGATGCAGAGCACATGTGTGTGTCTACATGCACAGAATGGTATTCACCCCACTAAGCTTTACGTGTCTTAACTGGGAGACTGGTCACACTTGTCTATCAACTTGTATCATTGCTAGAGAAAGAGCAGCATCTTCAGAGGGTGGTGCTCTGTCTACCCCCTGCCATGGGTGTTTAGCTGTGGAAGGGGTAGAGGTATGTCTTGATAGAGAGAGAAATGTCTGTGTACCTGTCTTGACAGGTTCAAGGATTACACTTTGAAAGAGAGGCAGGACTGAGAGGGAGGTAATTATGTTTGTGAAGTATGGTCTCTCAAATAGTGAACATTAATAAAAGAATGACCAGTACTTCCTGGCACTGATGTGACTTTCTTATTTAAGTTTTATGCAGGTGGTGCCCATTTGGGTACCCAAGCCTCACTACAGAAAAGCCCCTAAGCTTCTACTTAAAGCCATATCCAGCTTTATGGGACAGCATGAAAGCATATAACAAATCCAGGTTAGTGGTTATGACAATGGGATGTTACATCTTAAGGTCTTTCCTGCACAAAGATGCTTCCTCAATTAGGATCAGCACACACAAACATGGAAGTCAGCAAATTCTGGCCTGTGTCTTCCCAGAGGGCTGTGAAAGGACAGAGCGACGGTTTTGTGAACCACTGACCTGAAAGGTCCTTCTTTGAGACAGGATGGTAGGTACTAGACAAACACCAGAGGTGTGTTTGAGAGATCAAAAGCCTCATAAATAAAATGCCCCTTGGGAAGGGAGGTCTATGAAATTGCTCTTTCTTTCACATTGGCAAAAACTCCTAAACAAATTTAGAAAATCAGGCCCAATGAGCCCAGAAGACCTTAAATCACACTAAACTAATTCCAAGCCTCCAGTTAAGAAGGAAATCATCCAGAGAGACTAATTCCAGTGGGCAGCACACATTTACTGGCAAAACACAGTTTGTTTGGTAACTCATTCAGGTTACCAGTAAGGACATCCAGACTCTGCACTTTCATGTTTACAGATGAGAAAACTCCTGGAAATCTTCTCGTATATCCCACTCCTCTCGTTTTCATTGCAACTTCAAAGTTTCTTGCAACCTTAGCAAAACCACTGGCCTAGTTACCTCTGTGATGGCATTTCTCTAAGCTGATACAATGCACTGGGAATAACCCAGGCATGAGGGGAACAGAGGTTGAAGATGTAGGGTCCAGAGGGTTCCTGCCCCGATACAGAATCTTCTGCAAATCTCCCCTTACTGCCAAGTATCCCCACAAACTCTAAGACAGCCTCTGCCTGCTCCTGGCACAGAAACCACAAACACATCCACACAGCAGGAGTAAGACCTGCTTCTCAGCCATGCAAATTGTCACACTGGCAGACAGTCTGAAAAAACAAGACAACAAATGGTCAAACATTTGCATTCCCCATTTGTGCTTCGGCTTTCCAGGACAGGTGAACTGGATGGAGAACTCTT
>VZUA01042172.1:667-19476 GCA_013401035.1 Horornis vulcanius
CATTCAGAGGAAATGGGGGTATTTAGCTATGTCCACAAATCCAAAACTATTCTGTAACAAGAATATGCAGTTTTTGCAGCATCTGGAATTAACAGTTTGAGACCAGTTGCTTATAAACTGTCAGCGTTGGAGAGGTAACACAGCAACAGAGCATAACTTCTTTGATCTAATCCAAAGACTTTATGCTCAGTATATGATAATGTCCTCACCATCTTTCCTGTGATAACATCCCTTCAGAGGTCCACATTTGTTGGAGGTTCTATGTCACTATAACGGAAATGAAAGATGGAGGACAATTGTGTGTGAAGGATACTAGTTAACATAAGAATTTCACCTTTCTTGCCTCACATATAAAATACAGTAAACTCCAAATAAAACTTCTCCCCTAGGTACAGGACACTAAACATTAGTTTAAGCAGCATCCCTGGCATTTAATGAGATCTGGTTCCTCAGATAATAGAGATCCTTTGCTGATATCATGATGTAGTTGTCATGGTTACAAAAGAATCAGGTGCTAAATATAAAGTATCAGAAAGATGAAAATGGATAAAATCAATGTCCAAACAAAAGATTGTAGAGCAGATAAGATGATATCAGGAAAAAATAAAGGGAATGGTGGCAGCGACTAGGGAATTCAACAGGAAATAAGAAGAAAGAAAGTTCAAATGTAAATAATCAGATGTTTAATCCAGGAAGGAACTTGACATGCTTATGTTTGTTATAACTGAAAAGCCTTCAAAGAGAATTCTGGAAACAATATTCCCTAGCAAAAGTCACTTTTGGCTTATTCTCTTTGAAGCTTTGCACATTTTATGTTAAGAACGTATTGTGGAAGACAAAGTTATATTCTGATACTGAAGCATGGACAGTGAATTTTCCCCCCAAGATAATATAGCTAGTGGCATAGGTAAAGAATAAAGGTAACTATATGATGTTGGACATGAGATTTGCATAGAGTATTCCTGATTCCGTGCTCTCTCCTGTTATTGATGTTTTGGGCAAGTTCCATTTGAAAGATGTAGATCTCCAAGATGTAGCCTCTGTGTTCTCTGCCCTGGTTTTGAGGCAGTAAAGATTTAGATGGCCTTTTTTTTTCCCCTTAAGTTGGTGAAAGCAAATTGAACCTTTTGTTCTGTTGAAAAGAGTATCTGAGATAATAAAATGAGCTGTATAGTGGGATGTAAGTTAATATTACAGTGATTCCTTGAGCAAGTGGGTTGAGATCTTCAATTAATTCCTGCAGGAAGATGGGAAATCAAGTTTCCATGGATACTGAGCCAGCAGCAGCACTGACACTTAGAAATTGCAAGCTTACTTTTCCTAAAGCTTGCTTCCTAAGGAGGATTTGCCCGCCTGTTCCCCCTGCTCTGTATTCTGTATTTTCAAATAAAAAATTTGAAGACAGATGGACATTTGAGGAATAGTTAGAGACAAAAAAATACTGATCCCCTAACCTAGAAAATGGTGTACAAGAAATGCAAGTGACTTGCATAATTTATATCTACAATTAGGAATAAACCAAAAAATATTAAACTAGGGGAGGAGAAAGGCTGTAGCCTATTGAACTCTTGAGAGTCACTGATGATGACAGCAAGACCTCTGTAAGGACAGATTTATAACCAAGGACACAGTAAGAGCAGAGTACCTTTTCTAGTGCAGGGCTGTAGGTGGTTTCAACATAGATGCTCACGCAGGTGATTGCAGCAATGTCTATATTAGCACTCATGAAAGAAAACTGGAAGAAAAAAGCCTCTGATTAAAAATACAATATAGAAACCCCAAATTATAGTTCTTACTCCTAAGCTTACTGCCAAGACATAGTGATAGGTGGTGTACTCACATTGAAAACATGTAAGATAAGTGAGAGGAAGAAAGATATTTGGCAATTATATGCATTTTTAAATCCCTTTTGATTCAAAGTAATAGTTAGCACTGTATTTTTATCTGCCATAGGATACAAATTTGAGGAAATTTGCCACCTTATTTACACCACGTAGTAGACCATCAAATACAGAATGAACACTGATAGCATCCATAGGAAGGAACTACCATTAGGAATGTCTTTAATACCTGATCTACTCAAGAAATCCCTAAAACATATTCTTACTGATTGTAATTTAAATGCCCATTTGCCTCTTATGCTGACTTAGTTAACATGGTATTTATAGATCCTGGCCAGCTCCATTGGCATTGGCAAACACAGCAAAACAAAAGCCATTTTTCACATTACTTTCTATTGCAGTGAGGGTGGGAAAAAAACCCCTTATGGAGTTTGAAAACTGGAAGACAAACTTTCAAAACAGTAAACTGCTAACCTTGCCATAACATATTGAGTACACAGCAAGCACTTTGGCTTTGTTTCTTAGTGAACTGTTGTACAAGAGGGAGAGTACTCTCCATAGATATTTCAGGTTAGGCAGAAAGGCAGTAAAGAGTCCATAGGTATTTCTGTGATGAATTTTCTAGTGTTTTGCTGTCTGACTCCCAAACCTTTTGTTGTTAGGCTGGTTTGCCTCTGTGGTTTTGTGATACTTTGTAAACAAACACAACTTGTAGCACTCTTTGTGCTTACAAGAGTTGTGCTTGTTCTCAAGGTTGTGTAATACTTTGCAGTATGTGTTCCCTGTACTGTGCTAGGAACATACAATTAAATTGCTCTTTGAAAACATTTTCTGTCTGTCACTAGCACCAGTCCTACTTCCGCTACAAAATACAAGTCCTATATCAGAGGCTACAGTTTCATTCAGGCAGTAGTTGTTAATGACGAAGTTCTGGGGTGCAGTAATCTCCACAATCCATACAACTGAGCTAATTTAAGAGCTCAGATTCAAAGCAGAACTTCCTGTCTATCAGTCTGTCAGTCTTCCTGAAAATCAGTCTCCTCTGCCATGAAAGCTTATGAGGAATTTAAGTGTCACGTGCTTTGTTGTTAGTTGTTCTATCCTGATACAGACAACAAATCTTAAGAAATGGCACCAAAGCTTTTGCTTAGTTTCTCATTCCCTTGTTTTTATATCCCTTACATTGCATTCAGTTAATCTTTATACATGGATATGAGCTGCACAATAAAGTTTACATATCTTTTTTAAATTCTGGATTAAGATCCCTGGCCACTTGTATACATCGTGTCTGATTACAGAACTGTAACAGTCCAACCTGGCTTTGAAATCCAGGTTAGGTTTTTTTCTTTGTACTTTACTTTTTTTTCCTCAGTAAGTCAAACTACAAAGAAACTACTGCATCAGTTCAGAAAGTAACTGTAATATGTATGAAAATTGTTTATAGTCCTATGGAGAAATAAAACCCCTATGGTCTTTTCTTCCGTGTGAATAGCAATCCACATATACATACATCCAGTATGCCATCATATTGCTGGTGATGGTTGTGTTAGGTGAGAAAAAGCATATTCTGCTTATAATTCGCATTTCCTTTTTATGAAATGTTCATTCAATGTCAGAAGACTTCCTCAGCTTCGGTACACCAAGTCTGCCTGGCATCTTAAAGAAAACCCTTCACCTCTAAAGATACACACTCATAGGGTAGATGGCATCAGTGATTCTTGTTCTGTAGTACAATGTGAACATGTGAAATTATTACTACCAAAGGAGGAAGATTAGTCTTGTGTAACAGTAGCAGTGAGAACCCAGCACTGACAGAAGCATCTGTCGTGTTTGTCCATTGATAGCATTTGTTGAATGCTCATATTTGTTACCTGCTTTGCCTTTCTTCCACTACTTTCTTACCTTTACTTTGTATATATTAATTTTGCAGGGACAAAGAGGACAGCCTTTTATATGGTGAATTGTCTAACTCATCCTGATACCATAGTAGACTTAATACCATTTGTGACAGGTCTAGCAGCAAACGGAGGTAAGCATTGTCTCTTGGCAACCGCAACCAAATTACCTAAACTGGAGGATGAAGGTTCACCAGAGCAGAGGTGCTCTTCAGCACCAGGGGAAATATTTTAATACTTCAAGTACTGTACAAGCTCCTGAAGTCTCTTAATCCATGCATCCCAAATGAACTCTTTTTAAAGGGTTTGTTTAAATCAGAGCATGAAAGCCTGAGAGAAAAGCCCCCAGCTGCTTTAGATTACTGGGGGGAAAAAAAAAAAAAAAAAAAAAAAGATGACATTATCTTGGCTCTCATCTATAGTGTCTGAGACTAAGATAAAAAACAAGCAAGCAACCCAATTTTTACGCATTCCATGCTCTATTTCATTTTTGTAGAGCATGCCCCGCTCTTGAGTACCGGGGAGAGTTCCCTCTCGTGGATAGACAGTATTGTCACAGCCAGTGGGAGCAGCACATTTCGGGCCTGTGTATGGAACAGATAGAATCACGTACCAGAATGAGGGAAGAATTTTGCAGCAGCAGGTTGTCAATCTCAGTCATTAGATCAGAGCCATGCATTCAAAAATGGCTGATAAGAATCTGCTTTTTATGACTTTTAGGACTGAAAAAGCTGCTTAAATATTTTCTCATTTGTGAGTGCATTTGTATCCACTCCCTCTATGTCCCATCTAAAAGTGATAGACATTTATTGTAATGAATGCAACCGGTACAGAAAGAAAACAGTAATTATAAATACATTTCATATATCTGTATAGTATTCTACAGTACAATACCTAGAAATGTCACAATTTTTATAGTCAGATGGCTTGGTTCTGGCATGGAGAATGAGAGGGAAGAAACAACTGTAGCATTTCTTTAAAAAGCTGCAATACTCCCTCTTTTCTAATTATTAGAGCTTATAGAATAATACAACGTAATAACTAAAGAACTATAGAATTAGAGAAAAATGGAACTTTTTAAAGGAAAAGCCACATAAAGCTTGTTTTATAGTCTGGAGTATTAAAAAAAATACCCAGGGAAAACAGAAGAGAACAGAATGAGGTAATTGGAGGCTTAGGATAAAGACAATTGAGGCATGTGAATTTGAACAATTAGTAAGAGACCTAGAGAAATTATGCTTGCTGCTGTTATTATTACATATCCGGGCAAAAGCAACAGTTCTGAAAGAAAATTACTTAATTTTGCCAATGGACATTCCAGACACAAGGAAACTATGTTTGTGGATAAAGTGAAAAGTACATCTAATTGAAACAAAATTAATGTTAGAATACCAGGCAAATTACAAAGTTGGCTATCTTTTTTTGCTTTCAGAGTTGAATTAATTCAGTTCCAACAGTAACAGTGACCTTCTTAGGCACAGTACAAGCTGGAGAGACCTGGAAGTAAGTTCACCACAAAAGCAGTTAACAAAAAGTGACTGATATAAAGCTATAATCGTGTGGAAACATATTTCATAAAGACACTGCAATTCTTTTATTGGCAGAATAGCAAAGCAGATTAGTTTGAATCAAAAAAACAGTGAAAAATTAAACATTGAAAATCATGCTGAGGCTGAATATAAAATGCCGGCCTCTACCTGTAAAGCAAGCAAAACAAAACTGAGGATTTGTCTCATGTAATCTTTAATTCTCTCTTCTTGTTCCCTGACCCCATAGCATTTTGCACTGTGTCCTTGAAATAGGATTCCTCTCACTGAAATGTATTGAGAGACAACAAATACATTTGATAATGATGGACTGTCAATGAGACTCAGTGTATCACACATGTTTATTCACTAGACAATCAGAGCAAAGACTGTTAAATTTTCAAATAAAATTGTGACTAATCCAGTCGCAATGTCTTCCATTTCTGTGCTTTCACTAGGAGCATTAAGGGAATTGTTACAAATTTATTAAAACACTGCCATTTTTGAAAGACTATTCAAATAATGATCTATAATAGCAAATTCTTTGGACATTCATAGCATACTACCTAGAAAAAAACCCCAAATGTTTGGCTACATGAACTAAACAGATCTTAGATCTCAAGAGTAAAAATATAACACCTTTAATGTAATTCCTACATACCTAATGTTGTATTTAGAAAAAGAAAATGGAAGAACACAGAAGAGGAGTTTGGAAAATGCAAAACAACAGGCAATTTCCTAGCTCAGTGCACAGGTTGTAAGTCATCCATAGCCTCTCCAGTACTTCCCTGAAGCCAGCAAGCCTCACCGGAATGGTGCAACGTTTTCTTTTCTAACAGAGCTCCAAACTGTGACATGCTGGTGAAAATCATTGAAATCATTATGTACAGGACGTCACAAAACGTGCAGCAGCTATCTGTTAAAAAAGGAAAAGCTCCAAATCACATTTTCAAAATAGAGGTTTGGCCTGGTGCACTGAAAACTAGTATGATTTCTCTGCATAAAGAGTAAGTACCGAAGAACAGATGTGTCGTAGCTGCCATTGAGTAATAGCAGCTGCAGATAAGGGGAAGCTATCAACGTTTTTCCTGGAAGCATTGTGTTGCTACAGCCCATCACTGATTTTAAGGTGGAAACGTGTGGGAGGCACTGCACAATGTGCACTACCAAGGCACGGTCCTAAATATAGCAACTCAGTTAAAAACCGTACGCATGGCAAAAGTCTAAATATTCTGTAAAAGTGGGCAGAGAGAGGCCTGCCGTTGCTCGCAACTTGAATATAAATCACAAAGGCGGTAGAGCCTAGATCTACCTTTCCACTGCAAAAGGCGGCCACCTGGGCTAAAGCGCTGTATGGCCCGGTCCGGCTCGACGCCAGGGTTTTCGAGAGGAAGAGCCAGCTCTGCAACGGACCGCCCCGAGTGGCGCTGCGGGACGTGTCCGGAGGCGAGCGGGGCTAGACCAGAAGAGGAACGAAGTCGCCTGCCGTTACGCTCCGTCTCTGCGGCAGAGGGAGCGCCGTCCGCGGCAGAACATGGAGCCGCAGACGGTGGCGACCCGACCCGCCGGCAAGTCCCGCGCTGCACCTGACGATGGGGCGACCGTGCGCCGCGGAGCTTCAAACCCGGTCACCGCCATCGGGCCCGCCTAAGCCCTGGACTGCGGGCGACAGCTCCGGCCCCGCCCCCGGAGCCCCGCACACTGCGGGGAAGCCCTCGCCGCGATGGCGCGCACGCGCACTGCGGCCGCACTGCGTCGCCGATGCCGCCTGGCCCGGCGCCAGGGGAGCCCCACGCGTCGGTAGCGGGACTGCCCGGGCGGGGCGGGGCGGCGGCCGCGGCGAGCGACTATTTATAGCGCGGGAGGCTCCCCTGCCCTGTGGAGCGTTCTTCCGCGGCTCCTCGGCGTGCGTATTGCGTCGAGCAGACGGCCGAGGGTTCCATGCGGAGCCGGTGCAGGGCGCCGCCAGCGCTTTGCGGGGAGGGCAGGGAAGAGCTGTAGCCGTGTCAGGGGACAATCCTAAGGCCGAGAGAGCAGAGTCTCGAGCGCTGTCACTTTTCATCGCGCTGGAGTCAGTGGTGGCTGCGGCCATGTAGTATCTGGGGCTCTCTGTTTGTCAGTGCCCCGTTCCCCGCTACGTGAAGGAAGCGCACGGAGCCGGGGTCTGATCCGATCTCGCGCTACGGGCAAACCTCCGCCAATCTCGTCGGGAGCGGGCGGAGCAGGGCGATCTCGGCAGGCCACTGGAATCCCGGTGATTGCCTTTTCTGGGAGCGGGCAGCTCCTGTCTTGGGCGCGCTGCCAGCACCCAGAAAACTTCACATCGAGGCTGCCGCGGGCGCGGCACCGCTGACCGTTAGCCTCCGACGCTTGGCTCCTCCGCGGAGACGGAGGGGAGGCGAGTAGCGCGAGCTGAGCAGACGGGGTGGGGGCGAGGGGGAGCTCTGTCCGCGAAGACACGGCGACGACCCCGGGGTCTGCCGGGTCCTCCCCAAGGCTCCTGCACCACCTGCCCGGGCAGCAGCCTCGCTCTTCCGCAGCCCGGGGCTTCCGTGTGCTCCTGTCGCCTGGGGGCGGGCGCGCGCCCGGCTGCAGGCAGGCTCTGCGCACCCCCCCAACCCGGGGCCGGAATCGCCATATAAGGAGCGGGAAGAGTCCGCCGGAATCGAGACTTATAAGGTTGTTTCCTAATATGGAAAGCACGGCGGGGGCTTCCGGCGCCTGGCCGGGGCCGGCGGGGGCCGGGGACCCCATCTCCCGGGACCGGCGATGCTGCGGCAGCGCTGCGGCGGCGCTGCCCATGGCGGGGGGGGTCAGACTTGCACCGGGCGTGGGGCCCTCAGCCCGGGGCGGGCGGGGCCCCCCGGCCCGGCTTTCCCCGGTGCCAGGCTCTGACGCCAGGAGGGGTCCTCCGGCCTGCATCCATATAAGGGCTTCCTGCTTTCCATATATGGCCATGTACGTCAGGGCTGGGGCGGGCTGCGGCCGGTGAGACCCGATATATAGAGGCGGTGCCGGGGCGGGCGGGGAGCCGAGCGCGTCCAGCGGGCAGAGCCGGGGGCAGCCCGGGGCGGGGAGCCGAATACTTTCAGCGGGCAGCGCCGGGGCGACAGCGGCGTGGGGCACAGAGCAGGCGACGGCCGCCTCGCCGCAGCCGGCCCGTCCGCTGGGCCCGCGGCGGCAGCGCCATCACCCGTCAGAGTCGGAGCCCGGCGCCCTCATGGCCGCGGCCAAGGCAGAGATGCAGCTCCTGCCCCCGCTGCAGATCTCCGACCCCTTTGGCGCCTTCCCGCACTCGCCCCCCGCCATGGACACTCACTATCCCAAGCTGGAGGAGATGATGCTGCTCAGCGGCGGGGGCCCACAGTTCCTTGCCCCGCCCGGGGCACCCGAGAGTGCGGGCTTCGGCGCCGCCGGGGAGCCCGGAGAGCAACACTTCGAGCACCTCGCGGCAGGTAAGCGCGCTGACCTCGCCCAGGCGGGCGGGGAGTCCCGGTGTGCAGCGGGGGCAGCGACGCCTGCGGGAATTCCGTGCTGCAGCGTCGCCCGTGTCCCGGCGGCCGCGCGGGGGGATTCTCCAGTGTGCGTCAGCGGCTCCGGACTAGCTGCGGCTGGAGAACTGCCAGCGACGCTGCAATATGTTACGCTCAATTAGTAATTAACCAGAGTCTGGGGCTGCGCTGAACGAGGGATGGCTCGCGAAGCACCGGCAGCAGCAGCAGTGTCTGCTGCAATTAATTGCTATGCCTCTCTTTGCAGACACTTTTCCCGAAATCTCCCTGAACAACGAGAAAACCTTGCCAGAAACCAGCTATCCCAACCAAACGACGCGACTACCACCGATAACCTACACGGGGCGCTTCTCCTTAGAGCCGGCCCCCAACAGCAGCAACCCCCTATGGCCAGAGCCCCTCTTCAGCCTCGTCAGTGGGCTGGTGGGCATGGCTAATGCACCTCCCACCTCTATGCCTACTTCATCATCACCATCCTCTTCGCAGAGCTCCCCACTGAGCTGTTCTGTCCAAGCCAGCGAGAACAATCCAATTTATTCAGCTGCACCAACGTTTCCGAATTCCAGCTCTGATGTTTTCCCCGAATCCCAGACCCAGTCCTTCCCTAACCCTTCTGGAGCCCCCATACAGTATCCACCTCCAGCTTATCCGACTGCTAAAACCAACTTTCAGGTGCCAATGATCCCGGATTACTTGTTCCCTCAGCAACCGGGTGAGCTCAGTCTTGTTCCAGCTGATCAGAAGCCCTTCCCAGCCCTTGAGACCAGAGCACAGCAGCCCTCCCTCACACCACTGTCCACTATTAAGGCATTTGCTACACAGACTGGCTCCCAAGAGTTGAAGACCCTCAACGCTAATTATCAGTCCCAGCTGATCAAGCCCAGCAGGATGAGGAAATACCCAAACCGTCCCAGCAAGACACCTCCTCATGAGCGCCCCTATGCCTGCCCAGTGGAGTCCTGTGACCGGAGGTTTTCACGATCTGATGAGCTGACACGGCACATACGCATCCACACGGGACAGAAACCTTTCCAGTGCCGCATCTGCATGCGGAATTTCAGCAGGAGTGACCACTTGACTACGCACATCCGCACACACACAGGAGAGAAGCCATTTGCTTGTGACATTTGTGGCAGAAAGTTTGCCAGAAGTGATGAGAGGAAGAGGCACACTAAAATCCACCTTAGGCAGAAGGACAAGAAAGTGGAAAAGGCAGCTCCAGCCTCAACTGCTTCCCCAATTCCTGCCTATTCATCCTCTGTGACTACATCCTACCCTTCCTCCATCGCTGCCACTTATCCCTCCCCAGTGCGCACAGCGTATTCTTCTCCTGCTCCCTCTTCCTATCCCTCCCCTGCACACACCACATTCCCTTCCCCTTCTATAGCAACCACTTACCCCTCTGGCACTGCCACTTTTCAGACCCAAGTGGCCACCTCCTTCTCATCTCCAGGAGTTGCCAACAACTTCAGCTCACAGGTGACCTCAGCACTTTCAGACATGAACTCAGCCTTTTCTCCAAGGACAATTGAGATCTGCTGAGACTACCTTCTGGAACAGGAGAATTCACCTTTTCCACTGGTGTTATCAGACATGGAGCCTCCAATTACTCCCACACCACCATATGTTGCAAGGCTATTTAGTTTAAACATCAGCTGCCTGAATCAACTGCTGCTTAAGTTTTCCACCTCTGCTGAATGACTTAATTTGCATGGACTGTGGATATAAGTTCAATATAATTTTCCCCTTAAACAATAGTCTTTTATTAGGAAGAAAGGACTTTTGATTAAGTATCTAGCTGATGTAAATTGTACATGTGCCATGGTTTTGCTTTCCTTTAGGTACTATTGATGTTAAAAAATCTTTGCATATTCATGTTGTATAATTTGGAGTTTGCAGGGCCATATTTTGTAAGTGTTAATTCTATTTCAGTGACAATGCTATAATGCATTTCAGACTTCTTTGGGAACAGCACTTACTGTAGTTGAGCATGTTGGAGTGATGCTATGTAAATATCACCTGATGAGACTCTCACATGTGGCAGAAGTTTTGTTAAAAGTTACAAGTCTTGGTGCCTTTTTGTGAAGCCTTGCTGATGTCATGCATTTGTGTGAGTGGATGCTTTGCATCTTGCCTTAAAGTGGAAGGGATGTTACTCAAAGAATGTAAGGAAGAGCAGGGAATGGGTGGGGACAGGAGCAAGAGAAAGGGCCAGGGGATGGAATGTAAAGGAAAAACAAACAAAGAAAAAACCCAACAAAACCCCCCACACCCACCCTCTCCCCCCCACTTCTCAAAGTCTATTTTTGTTACAAAAATGTAAATTTATATATATATATTCAGGAGTTGGAATGTTGTAGTTACCTACTGAGTAGGCAGCAATTTTTGTATGTTATGAACATGCAGTTCATTATTTTGTGGTTTATTTTTACTTTGTTATTGTGTTTGTTAAAATGAAAGTGACTGTTCGGCTTCTAAAAACATTGAATGCGCTTTCTTGCCATTGGGCTATTTGGTGTACAATACCCCTCAGAAAAAAAATAAATAAAACATCAAATTGTGCAGACTTACACTTTGCTTGAAATTACTACTTAGGAAGACTGCACCACAGCTTCAAAGCCACACGTACCACTTGTCTCCTGGGGGAAAAAAAAACAACAAAACAAACAAACAAAAAAGAAACCAAAACCAACCAACCAAACAAACAAACAAAAAAAACCAACCCACCAACAAAAACCAACCCTGTTTAAAGAAAGGAGAGGAAATCAATTTTATGTCCAGTTGCTAGTAAAAAGCATGGATGGTGCACTCACATCCTTGCATTAGGTGCATGGCCAGCTCTTTTGAAGTAGCAACAATTACTTTCTTCTGGCTTTTCCAGAGCTAACCTTAGACAGAAAAACAATTCTTCTAGTGCTGAAATTACAGTTAGAAAGTTGGAATCTCAGCTGTGTTAATAGGTTGTCAGAAATGTTACTAGATGTCAAAATAATAGAGCAGTTTCTAGGCTGGAAATACAGTAAGCTCAGTTATAATTGCTGGTTGACAGAAGATAGCCCTGGTTAGCTGAGAGCTGCCATAAGTTCCTCCTTGACACGACATAGGGCCTATGAGTGTGTGGGCCTGATATCCTTTATTACATGTTTCAGTATTTATAGGAGAAAATGCTTCCTTCCCTGGTGGCTTGAAATGCATTTTAGGGGTTATGTGACCAGTACAGACTGAATTCAGAGGAAATAGGATCTGTGAGAGCTGGTGGTGCAGATACAGAAGAGGGTTCTGATGTTTCTCCTTTAGGGTAGTCTCTCTACAAGATACTTATGTTTAAGGTTATGACTAGCTGGCAGAAACAGGTCTTGATGAATGCACCCAGCAAGTGTAAACTGCCTAGCACAGTGTGCCCTACTGCTTATCAAAATTTACTGTACTGGCTAGGAAGGGCAATCAGCTGAAGTCCCAATTCTAGTCCTTCTCCTCAGGCATGAAGACCACCTCTGGCAAATGGCATCAATTCTGAAAGATACCTAAGAGCTTGCCAGTTGGTAAGTCCCAGTCTGTTGTCTTTCAGACAGGACTGGGACAAGCTGTGGGGAAAGGCCTGTGCAGCTTTGTGCTGGCTTGTGCCTGCAGTGCTGGACGTATTTCTGCAAGCTGCTAACAGGGACCTTGCAGCTGGGCTTTTCCAGAAAAAGGTGCTAACTCTTTTCAACCCAAGGGGCTCTGTTCAGGGTGGGTTGAATGGCAAGTTGAATATATGGCTTCAGACTACCTGAGCATGTCAGAAGTCACACAATTCCCCTTATGGGAGACAAGACAATGAAGGGTCTCCAAATGTGGTGCTTCAAAGAAGGAGCAAGTAACATTATGTACAGGTAATGATAACATTTTTGCCCACATCAGTTTCCCAAAGCCAAGAACAAAATAACAGTTTGAGTCAGGTTATTCTGATGTGTGAGCACTGCTCTGTTCAGATGTATAGAATAGAATAGCTCAGTTGGAAGGGACCCAGGGCCTACAATGAACATCTAGTCCAACTGCTATTAAGGATACATATATAACAATGTACAAATGTCTCTTCAATACTGATAGGCTTGAGGCACTGAACACCTCTTTAGGAACCCTATTCCATTTGACTACCCCCTCGGTAAAGAAATGCTTAATGTGAAGTCTGAACATTTCCTAATGCTCCTGTTTGTTGTGTCCTGTCACTGGGTACCACAGGGAAGATCAGCACATCCTCCTCTCCACTTCTCCTCCTCAAAAAGATGTAGATGTTGATGTCTTTTCAAGTTCATCTCTGTTAACTCCTTTTCTAGCCTTCTGGAATTTTGATGGTGCTAAAAACGGACCAGGTAGGCTCTCAAGCAATGCCTGATGAGCCTGAGGGTGCCCCAGGTTCTTCAGAGCACTTTGAAAGAAGCAGTGATGGCAATTTCCATGCCTAAAGAGGCAAAAAGAAGACAGGTGCGTTGGTTGGTGCATTGCGTGAAAAGTGGTGCAAGTCAGGCAGTAGTGCTGGGCTATACAGGAATGAAGGCCAGTGCACCCTTGTTAGGGTAACATAAAGGAAATAAATACGTGGGGTCTTCTGCATCCACTATTTTCATGGCCTTTGTCCCATAAAACAAAATCAGATTTCAGGGAAAAAATATGCTTTATGTGAAAGTATTGCCCATACATTTTCTGCAAGATCTTTTGTTTGCTGTTGGCCTGAAGACAGTATTTCTGATTCTTAAAAAGTTTGCTTCTAGTCCAATTCTAGTCGGCTTCAAGGAGATTGTTTCGAAGGAAACAGCAGGTGTTGTCACTGGCCAAGAAAACCCTCCCTCTCGTACGAAGTGCACCAGCGGGAAAGGAAGCGAAGACCACTCGCCTTTACGCTCAGGCGCAGAAGACCCATTTGCTCGGAACTAAACCTCGGCTGCTTGTGATTTAAAGCCCAGTTCAGATCGGACCACTAGCGACAGGAACGGCCGCCCTGCTGGGCTCGGAGGAAACCCCCCCACCCCGCCCGGCTGCAGCGCTCGCGGCGCCGCGCCAGGGCCGAGAGCGCGCCGGGCACGGTTCCGGCTGTACAGAAGCACCACCCCCACGATGTCCGGAACCTCGCTGACCATATTTGGAATTTCCTCGTACCTTTTATGGCACTTCCGTAGCCCAAAAAAGGAGTTTCCTGCTCAGGCGTTCCGGGGCTGCGCCGCGCAGCCGCGGGGATGCGGCAGCGNCGCCAGCCGTGGGGTCACGCGGCTCCGGGTAGCGGGGCGCCGCTCTGCGCAGGGCCGAGCGGTGGGCCGAGGCTCTCCGCGGGGCTCCCAAAGGCCACTGGAGCACAGACCGACCATCAGCGCTTCTTCACTGCTGGTTACCGTTCGTTTTCCTTAACAGAGACAGAGTTGCTCTTCGTACACGCCTCCGAAATAGGTAGGATGCGGTCTAGCCTGAGGAGTGCTGCAGAGACCAGTGACCTTGTCCACCCGGGCTTTTGCTCTGCAGGCCCTTTCTGTAAGCCACTGTTCACGTAGGGAAGTGAGGATAGTCCTCGACTAGGTGTCTGTTTTGTCCTTTAATTGCACTAGAGAAAACTCATCGTTCGGTTTTCTTTCCCCTTAGAAATAAGGAGCCAAAAATAAGTTTGGGCATACTCGGAGCTCAGTAGCTGGTGTGGTAGGTTGTGCGGCCCGTTGCATTGTGTCCTTTTGTTTTCTAGAAATACCCCTGGAGACTTCTGTAGAGCTGGTAAAAATGCAACTAACTGTTACAGACGCTTCTGTTGTGACTGCTCTTATCAAGTAGCTCGTGGGCCCTGACTGAAAAGATGAGACGTGGAGACGCAGAGAGGAGAGAGCTGTAGGCAGAGACCTCGTAGTGAAGAGGTGTGTGGACATTGGCCTTTCTTTCCTCTAGGGCTTTCACTCGTACATGTGCGGATTTTCTGCATCTAAGACCTCAGGTAGCCCCAAGAAAAATAACTTCGTAGGCTCTAAGCTGGTAGCTGGCAGACTGAAGGTCATCTGAGCTGGGCAGATATCCTTAGAAGGGCTAAGTACGTGCCCACGACTAAAGCTGAGTACAGTGGCTGAAGGCTGGCTCATGAAGAGTGTCTTTGACCCGTTCTAAACCAAACTATTAACTAGGGCTGACCCCTTCTAAAGCAAACTGCACTATTAACTAGGATTAGCATATTTGTTGACTTTTTGATATAAGTGGCTGTTTATTTCAGTGTTTTTCTGGTTTGTGGCCCCAGTAGACTATAGAATCCTCAAGAGTCTTGAGTGTAGATAATATATTTATGTAAAGGGCTTTGTGCTGTGATTGTTGAGCTAAACATCCCATGTTTTTACCTGTGTACATTAGCCTAATGTAGCCCTAATAAGTACTAGTTAAACCTAGAAAAGAGATTGTGTGTTTTAAAGTGCACAAAGACTCTAGGATGAAATGTGATATGTAGCTAAAGAAAGAACTTTAAAAATATTTAAGCTTTTCTGCTATAATCAAAGGCTGATGCCTTGACTGCTGGCCTAATGATTTATGGTCTTGAATGAAACTCTCTCTTCTAAATAGCTGAGGCTGATGCTTATACATAATCTCTAGTACTTTCCAGGCTTCGGTTTGTGATAATTTTTTGGCACTGTCATAACAAAAATGATCATTACACAGAGGTATTTTCAATGTGTATGTTTCACTTCTGTAAATACAAAAAGCATTATCAAAGTATGCTTTTTTGAGCCTTTTTCTTAACAAGCTTATAGTCGTGTCTTTTTCTTTTGTGAGCTTTTCATACCCCATTTTTATATCTCCAAACATGAATTATGTTACACAGTGATACTACCAGTAAACGTTGATAGTTGAAAGGTCTGCTGTTCATGTTCTCTGTTAGGTTGACCTGAGTAATATGACATGACTAATGTTATCCCAGCTGGGCTTCTCCTGTAGCAGTGCAAACATCGGAGTTGGAGAGATGGGGAGGAAGTAGAGACACAGAATGCTTTAATCGTTTTGGTACGCTGCAGTAAAAACTTTGAAACAGACTGAGCTTTACTTTTTATGTCAGTGGCTGTTTTTCAGTCTGACAAGGTTAATTGGGGATGGCTTTATAAGCTCGTGAAAACATGTTATATAATGAATATCTAAAATCTGTTTATCCTAATTGCTGCACTTGAGTGACTGCACCAGTGTGTGTAGCTCTCAGCTTATCCTACCAGAATGTGCCCAGCTGCTACATGGTGAGTCAGTGAACTACCTGGTGGGTTCTGACATGCGACATTCTGTGAGCTTAGTGTGTGAACTGGAACAATGTGTCCAGGTTTGCCTGCATTCACAGGAAATCTAGTCATAGCCAACTTGAGGAACCCTTGAAATACTTTTAAACATACCTTAGTAAAATCTAAACATTAGTCAAAGAAGTGTGATTAGGCTATGGCGTGAATGAGTTTGGTTTTACTGTTTTTAATGCTCTTGACAATATTTTTCTTTAGAATACTTGAAAGAACACTGGAACATACAGAAATGAAGGGACAGTCATTTTGGAGGATTGAGTGAATCTTATTACCAATTTCTTTGAACAAAATGTCTACGGTGGTTCTTAGAATACCATCTAAAAGGTTTCTTCCTAATTAGCCAGGGAACTGGAGTTGGAAATAGGGCACAAGGTTGAAGGAAATTTAGAGCAGCAGCATTTTGTTCTGAAGATACCTGTGCTTAAAGACAATATTCTTAGGTTCTGTTTGTGAAAATAAGCTTGAGAATTATACGAAGCTCCAGATGCATCCAATTGAACTGGAACACATCTGTGAGGCATTGAATTTAACAGCAGAAAGTATTTCCACAGGAGGAGGTCTTTTGTGGACATTACAAGCCACCTGAGGTGTTTTAACTGTGATTGTAATTTGCCACAAATCTCTAGGGTCATAAAATGAAGACATGATGATCTTTTTTAAAAAGCATGCCTACATTAAAATACAGTAGTTAATAAACAAGGAAGCATTGTTGGTGTTCATTAAAGGCGTTATTATAGTGAAAAGGACCTTCTGGTTGAAGAAGCAGAGTCTGTTTTGTATAGCAGCTGATCTGTATCTTATTTCATACGTGCATATCTTTTAGCCTGGATGTGGATTAGATGGAGCACCCCAGAAGCTCAGCTCAAGGTGGGATTGGAGCAGTGTTGGAACCACCATGGATTTTCTCAAGGTTTGGTGTGAGGAGCTGTATCTTGGGAAGGGCTGGAGTTTTGTGCTGATACGGTTTTTGTTTTTTGGTGTTGTTTGTTTGTTTGTTTGTTTGTTTTTTTGTTTTTTTCTTGTTTTGCCTTTTGGGACACCTCAGAGAAAAAGCTGGAAACCAAAGAACTGAAGGGAATTCCCAAATTTCTTTCCAGACCTTCAGAGGAGGCACAAATCCATGTGGAGCTGAGGAAAGAGATGTGAGGAGACTGGGAATAATTGAGGCTCAGCACTTTTCACCTTATTCTTTTAATGTATTTGAAAGTGCAGGAAATGCCAGATCCCAAAGAATTCTGCCTGTGACATCAAGTGCAGCCTCTTTAAACCAAAGCCTTCATTGCGGGATTTTCCCAAAGTAGCACCAGATACCACGTGGAAAAGCTTGACTCTGCAGCTTTTGGAAAAGCTTAGCAGCCAAACAATATCAAATGTCAATCGGATTTTTATGAAATGTGGTGTGGAAATCTGGGACAGCTCGGTTCCATGGGTGTGAAATTCCTTGAAGTAGCCAAGCTGAGCTGCTTTTGAGAATTCCAGTCATTGTGTCCTTATGATTCTTAATACAATATTTAAATAGCGATTATTGAATTAAGACAATATCAAGCATATTTTTTAGAGAGGCAGAAATGTTTTTTCACCTAGAAGTGTGTTTGGATCATCAACACTCCTTATGTGAGATTTAATTGGTCTTCCTTCTTTTCCCTGTTTTTTCTTTCTAGATTGTGAATAACTGGGGAGAGAGTATTTGGGATAAAGAAATAAATGCATGAGGGAGGCTCCAGGCTCCCAAGGGAATGCTTTAGGCATGTGCAGCTTCTGAAGCGCAGTGATAATCCTGGCTCCCCTAGAAACCGTCCAAAGCTGGAAGGGATGGAGAAGAAAATTCTAAGAGTGGTGGGAAGTGCTTTCTCCCAGGACTGGACAGCACTGAGGTTGGAATGACTTAAAATTATTCCTTGTGCCTCTCCTGTTCCCAGCCCAGACTAAGTTGGTGTTGCCTGAGTGGCTGGAGTTCCCTGGATGTGGAGAGAGGAGGTCTCTGCTGTAGAGTGGGAGAAAGGTCCCTGGTGGTTGCTGTGTCCTCAGTGGGCAGAGAACTCTGTTCTTGGTGAGATGGGTTTGTGAGTACCAAATCAATCCTGCCACCTTTTTAATGAGTCATGAGCAGGGATCACTTTTAGCTGGCTTTAGTTAAGTTTCTTTTTTCATAGGTTTCTTGTTTTGATCCTGAAATTGCCAAAACCTTAAGTTTGCTAAATGAACCCTGAAAAGCTTTAATAGACCAATGCTGAGGGAATTCAGGATTGGATAGCTGGGATCTTATGGCCCTTCAAGGACACACTGGGTTTATGCACTGCTTTTGGTGTCAAGGGAAACTCCAAGTTAAGAATAATCGATATATGAGCCAGTTCTCATGAAACTCAGCTTTCCAAAACTGTATTTAGATTTAAAAAAGTTGGGAATACCCTTGGCAGAAAAGCACCTGTGAAGCAAAACAGGCTTAAAATGTATGCTGATTACAGAAAATCATCATGTTTTTACATATATATACATAGATACAGATGTGAAATAGCTATTTGATAGCAGTTGCACTGTCAGAGTTGGTTTTTGAAATATGTTTTTAACTATGTATGTTCTGTAATTATGCATGTGATTTTTAGCATTCAGTAGGCAAGGCTAAATCTCTTGCTGGTTTTAGAGCATTGCATTGAAAGTCTGTGTGGTTTCTCTTCTTTCCCTGTTCTTAAATGAACCTAAAGTAACTTTAAAACAAAATATATCAACTTTTTCTTCTTTTTTTTTTTTTTTTTTTTCC
>VZUA01042173.1:29229-50222 GCA_013401035.1 Horornis vulcanius
GTCAAAGCAAAAGGGATCAAATACAGGCTAGCCTAGTTTCTGACATGAAACAGATGTCATTGAAGGGCAGACAGGACCTATACACTACAGTTTCCTTCTCTCCCTCTCAAACAAGACAAGAGACCGCTGTAAACATCATTGTTAAAATGAGGTGGATGAGTTGCTACATTTGAAATGGCACTGAAAATCAAGTACATATATTGAATAAGAAAATATTGCCCTCCCACTCACAAGGGAATGGGGATGCAGTGATTGATAATGAGGTTAATAAAACCTTGTTGTATAAGTGTTTAAATTCTAGTGACATTGTCAGACAAGGTGCTCTGCCTTCCAGGTCTATAGCACCTCTCGATCTTGGGAGTCAAGGCACAGAGGTGCCTTCCCAATTTCTGATTCTGCAGACTGACAAGTGTAAACTCAGTATATTCAGTCAGTATCTCACAGGAAACAGTAGGACTTCAAATGTCTAGTGGCTGAAGATAGTGATTTCTCAACAAGGGCTTATGCCAACATATTGATGAATTAATCAGTGTTTCTACAGCTCATCTTCCCTCACAAACTATGGATCTTCCACACTTGTCCCTTATTTGCTTAACTTTGGCTATCCTTGACAGCAATTGTATACTCCTGTGAGTATAGGGCCTCCTGTTTTTCCTTCACTGTTTGTTTCCAAGGTAGCAAAAATGCCTCCGTCTTCATTTTTACTGTAAGTGTTTCTACTTGCGTTGCAGGTGCCCCCAGTGTTTCTGCTGTTCATAGCTGCAACTTTGATTTAGCAATAGTGATAAGCCACAGGCTTTATGATTTGATATACCCTATACTGGTTAGGTTGTAATGTTTAGGATCTGGATAAGGCATCAACCAGGTCCTCAGACTGCAATTTGAGTGCTTGGAAAAATTGTAAAGAGCTGTTTGATTCAAGCAAAAAGGACCTCAGGGATTTATCAATGAATCTAGAGTAGTTCAGTGTGCCTTAGTTAATAAGATCAAAAATAAAATATCAGTTATCATCATTGTACTTATACAGTTACACAAGTTAATTCAATCTCTTTAGAAACATCTCTGTGAAGAAACTACATATTTTACCTTTTTAAATGGTTACAGTGAAATGACTTCTCAAAATATCTATCTGGGGAGACAAAAAAAAGATAAAGCTAACTCCTGAATTAAGACACTGGTTCAGATTTTCAGCTTGCTCCCCTGTGTGATTTGGGGAAGCAGGGAAGAGAGAGAAAAGGGTATTCCTTCTCACTTTTTTCCCATTTATTAAACTCTAATATTTCTAGCTACAAGAGGGACTAAATAAAAACCAGGCACATATTATCTGTGGTTTTTAACATTAGATCAGCTGAAAACCGTCCTCCTTTACTAGGAAGTGTCTGTATTTGCCAACAATTCTTTGTGTCTGACTCATTTCCTTATTACTTCTCTCCCCTCTTCTGTTTTCCCTTAAGGGGTTGACTTTCCCCCACCTCAAACAAAAATAATTTCTTTGGCATATGAAGGTCAAGGACAGATTTCCTAATGTCTGCCTGCTTGCATGCCTATCTCTCTCTCCCTCTCCCTCCTTATATCTGTCTACTCCTCTAAGGCATCTATCCTTGTAGATTCCTGGAGCACATAAAACAGGTTTTGCTCCATGTTATTGCACTTCTGTTTTTGGTTGTTTTGTTTTGTTTTGTTGGTTTTTGTTTTGTTGGGGTTTTTTGTGTTTTTTTTTTTTTTTTTCTTTTAGAAGATGAACCTGGATGTGCTGCTTAAGATTTCTACTTTTAGTGATGTGACCAAGAAGTCTACCTGTGCTCTGCAAACCTGACTCAGTCATCATACTGTAACATAAAGAAGTGCATGTAACAGCAGGAAGGAATTAACAGCTCTTCAGTTCAAATTTTGAGTATCAAAGCACTCTTCGTATTTTGTGAATAGTTCAAGGGGGCAAAAGAGGTTTTAATGGACTACTGTCTCTCAGCTCCAACAATACACTATGACCAAGAGAAAGGTAACATGTCTGTTTCTCTCTGTATTGCTGGCGCCCAAATCTTAGAGGATGCTCGTGGTGCATTAAGTGGGTACTGAAAGGATTTAACTCTACTCATCTACTGCCTGTTTCTTTTTGCACAGAAGAAAACTATATGGCATATATAGTGCTATATATAGCATATGACATACAGAAGGTAGACCACAGAAGAAAAGCAGCTGCAATATTCATAGTGTAGGCAAGCATGCCCTCGATCTAGCGTTTTGATGATTTAACCATGAAGGGAGCAAAGGTTGGAACACAAAAACTGCACCCTTACTTCTAGCTAGATTCCAAGGCAATTAGTCAATCCAGACAAGGCAAAAACCAAGAGCAGTGCTTTTTAAACAAGCAAGAAACCTTTAACATCTTCAAATCCCATTTCTCAGGAATGACTTTTTGTTTCTATTCTGAGAGAATATTCACTCTCTCCATTTATGTTTTCATTTACTAAATGATCTACAGATAAGTTATGCTTTCTGCAACTTTCAGACTGCTTTTTTCTGGCCCTGTGTGTCATGTCAGAGGTAAGTATTGTAGGCAAGTTAGTTGATCAGACTAGGATTGAAAGCAACACAGTTGCAGCACAGAAGAGTGACCAGGAAAGAACCCTAGAAATGCTATATCCTGTAGAAGACCATTAAACTAAGAGGACATTTCATCTTTTATAATCATGGCTCAAGTAGAAGAAAAAGCTCAAACATGAGTGGTGATTTGGGATATTCATCCTTAGTTGTAGTAATGGAGCCTAGCCTTCAGGGAACACTAAACCTTCTTCCTGAAGGTCAGATGACATTTTGTTGCCTCAAACTGAGAATTAAAAATGAAAACATTAACCGTCTTTTATCAGAACTGAACTCCTAGTGTGCAGGGTGGCAGCATAAAGAGACACTTCTTCCAAACTCTGGCCTTGCAAATACAACCGTCCAGGACAGTCAGGGAAGTAGTTGAAATGCTATGTAAACTTTACAACATTTGTAGAAAGAGATACCAAAATTATAGACTGTAAGTCTTCTCATAACAATGTCAAATCTAAGAGTAATGCTTATTCAGTTGGGAATTGTAAACATGACTACTATCAAAACATACTTCCTGCCAGTACTAAGCTCTGCACAGTTTTATTTATTACTCCTAGAGGGTTATTCACACCATCAAATTTGGACATCTCACTTAGGTGTGATTCAGAGGATCAACACTACACTCCTTAAAGAGTCAACAGAGAGAGATGTAGGCACTTCCCAGGCAGAGGGTAATTCTGTGTAATTAGGTCAGATGCCTAATGCTACATAAGGTACATGGTTTGCGTGCTTCCTGCAAGGGATTGCTGGCTTTGCTAATTTAATGACAGCTGCCCTGGATGGGATCTCCTTGGGTTGGCAAATATTTCCATTTCTCCTTTTCCTGCCACCACAGACTCAGTCTGCCAAATCCCATCCTTTCAGTTTTTGCTTTTTACTCCTGTGACCACTCTGCACTTTGCTCTCTTCTCATGGAAGTCACAAGCCCCTGTGTGAAAGTGAGGGTTGAGGGGAGAGTGGTAGTGGTGGGGATGGCACAGGGAGGGGTGGGCACCATCATTAAATACAAATTATCTCAGTTAGTTAGACCACAGTGCTAATGACACCAGGGTTGTAGGTTCGTCCCATATGCTTAAAAGCTGGACTTGATCCTTGTGGATCCTTCGGAATACTCTGTTATTCTATGTTTAAGGGTACAGACAATCATGCACAGGTGATGAACATTGTGGGTGCAAACTGCAGCTGTTTGTAATACATCCTTCATTGTCCCTGAACAACTGTCTTGGCTTTCCCTTGTTATCTGCTTTGCTGTAGCCATCAGCTCAGTGCTTTTTTATGTGTTGATAAACTCTGCAATAAACAGTAGAGGAGTAATATATATAGTTAAGGTCTGATGTGTTCAATATATGCCTGAATCAAATGTCGCTATGCGGCATGAAAGTATGCTGCAGGCACAACCTCTCTATGTATTTCGAACAGTTTGATAACCCTGGTAGCACAAACTCAAGAAAAGTTTGCTCCTCCACAGAAAGAGAATGTCAAAGACAACTTTTGATATCAAGAAAATCGACATCTCCACAGATCAACTGTGATTATGTATCTTTATACAGACTGAAGATATAAGGTGAAGAAAAAGACCGTGAAATAGACCATGTTTGGCTAGCTCAGAATGTTGTAGGTCTGATGCTCAGAGATGAAGTTGAGAGCACCTGAAAGTGTGCAAATGCTTAATTGTAAAATTACAAAAGCATAAGCTGTCTGGCTATAGGAGGAACTCCAACTCTGAGAGGGTGGGGAAATTTAACCCTGCCTACTGTAGACTGCTATTGGTCTAAAATTGTTAATATGTCTTCAGCAAAAGATATTGCATAAGACATGACCAATTTTAATGTATAGTATTTGCATTCACTATGTTTAAAATAACAGTCTGGGTAAATTAGTCCCATTTGGACAACATCTGTTCTTTCTCAGCTTCTTGGATTCTGTTGTATCAGAAATGAATGTGAATGGAAGATTTTTAAGTTGCCTAAAAAAAACCCACACAATCTTTTACCCCACTTTAGATAAGATATATGATAATGTTTTTCAAGTGTAATTTTAGGTTACAAAGGTTTAGAGGGTTTTCTTTTCTTATGAATATTGTACCATGTGGTCTGGATAAAAAACTGGCTTTGGTTACCAATAGTGTTAAACAGGAAAGCAAAACTCCACATGACTAAATGTCTGAAAATTATTTAATCATGGCACACAATAAAATTTTACAATTCAATACAATATTTTCTTAAGCTGAGCTCACTTTCATTAAAGCAGTGGTAAAGAAGCAGCACTGGAAGGAGCTGATGGGCATGGTGGGCCAAATGGCCCCACTCAGGCCAGGGCAGAGCAGCGTGAGTGGCAGCACTGCCAAAGGAGCTCTGGGAGCTGGTGGGGTCCCACAGCTCTAGAGTACTGATACATTCCCAGTACATCAAATTGGGTCAAGGGGATGTGGTGGTGGTGATGGTGGTGAGAGCTGTGTGATCCTGGAAAGACAAAGCAGTCACAGAGAAATAGTTTGTGGAGGCCTTCAGGAGGCAGGTGACGGGCCTGCTTCTGTCATGTATCTGTCTCACTCTCAGCTTCTTGGTGTTTAGATGTAACTAAACCTCTCCTTGTCTGCACAGCTCAGTTCTACTGTTTTCATCTCCATGCTGTCTTGCAGAGCAGCACCTCTGCCCTTCCAGCATGTCATGGACATGGACACAAGTTGGGCTTTTCCCTTGAAACAAGTATTTTTGAAAGGGGTGGGTACAGTACAGTCAAAGGCTTGGTGACCTCAAGTCACAAATATCTTTGCAGAAATGAGTGCTTGAGTTCCTCACTTCTTGTTTTTTTCCTTCATGATCCAGCAAATTCAGCAGTGAGTATCACCAATTGTGGTAACAGCTCTGGGACCAATCTTCTTGGCTTGAACTGAAGAAAATTTAGTGAAAGCTCAGACAAGCACAGACCAGAAGCTGTGATTTGAATGCTAAGAAATTTTGCAACCTTATTTAAAGCAAGGAGTTCAGAGTAAATGAAATATAAGAATAAAGGATCTTCCCTCATCTTCAAGATCAGTCTTGAAGTCCTTTGCACTTTCTCCCTGTGCATAGTTGCTTGTTGTATCATCATCTTGGCAAAAGTTAAAGATGAAAACAGGATCATTTAGAGCAGAAGAAAGTTCTGCTTTTACATCCACATACATGGAGTTCATCTTGCAGAGGACTTGGACACACATCACATTGTGCATGTGTGTGCAGAGATCAGAGTGCCAGAAAAGGAAATAAAAATCACCAAGAAGTGCTGGGAGAGTACTTTTGCTCACAGAACTGATAATTCTAGATGATAGTCATTTTGGCTCTCCCTTCAAAGTCTCCAGCAACAGAAAATTGAAATGAAAACAGGAAAGACAAAGGAAGATGAAAGAGAGAAATACTAATGATAGATTAGAAAAATGATACATATGAAAGTTTAATCTGTGACAGAAGACAAAATGATTGCCAAGTAACATTTTAGTCAATCAATATGTCTCCCTGCCTTTTGCACAAAGCCCAGTGATTAAAGCAACTCAGTCCTATTTAGATGCAGTAAATTTTCTATTTCAGAGGAGATAAATAACTCCAGGACATGCATTTCCTGGAGATTTAAATGCTTTTGCATGAATCTTAATTTTCATTAAGAAAAGAAAGACACAAAAATAATCTAAAACTTATTTACAGAGAGAAACACTGGATCATGTACATGAAGGTTTCAAACTCTGAACATGTAGAATGGAATCTTTCAGAAATTAAGTCAGACTTGCTAGTTATAAAAAACAATGGAAAGAACTCAAAAGAGCAAAATGGTGAACAACTGTTCAGAGAAAGCAGTGGGCAGAGATGAAGTGTGTATTAGAATCATAGGGTGGTTTGATTTGTATGGGACCATAAAGATCATCTAGTTCCAACCCCCCTGCCCTGGATGGGGATGTCACTCACTAGATGAAGTTGCTCAGGGTCTCATCCAGCCCAGCCTTGAACATTTCCAGAGATGGGGCATCCATACTCTCCAGATAACCTGTTCCAGTGATTCACCAGTCCCTGGGTAAAGAATTTCTTCCTAATATCTCATCTAAATGTGCCCTTTTCAGTGTAAAACAATTGTCCCTTGTCCTCTCACTATCTGTCCATATAAAAATCCCCCTATCTCCTTTTCTAAGCCACCTTAAGGTACTAGAAGGCTGCTAAAAGTTCTCTCCAGAGCCTTCTCTTCTCCAGACTGAACAGTCCAATTTTTTTAGTGCTTTTGTGATCTCACTAAGATAATTTTGGATGTGATCCAGGTCTGAGTCTTGCACTAAGTTTCCTTAAAGACAGTTTTAAAATAGTCCAAAAGCTATTTCAACTCATAAAAAAACTAATAATTTTTAGTAAATTCTAAGAAAAATATTTTTTACCTAAAAACAATGTCTGGTGTTTCTGAGCCTGATCCACTGAAATTTTCACAATAATAGAAATCATTCTCTCTCCTTTCAGCATGAAACTTGACACAGCTATAGATATGTCAATTATATAGATTATAGATTAACAGTTGGACTCTTGAACAAACTGAGGCCAAAAAGAACATTTATTTTCATTCTTGACAATGTAGAAATGAAATTAACACAAACTCTGCCAGAAGCAAACACTTAAGCCTTTGTGTACAAATATTGGGCAGGTAGGTAACATACTTTTGACTTGTCAGGTTGTTTCAATTTCTAAAAGCAGTAATTTGGAAAGAGGAAAAATATATTAATACAAGTCAGCTCTTCCACAATATGTGCCAAAAGCCTCTTTAAATATAGAGCTGAACTGTTTTTCTTTAATGTCATTTGTTTTCTGTCTTCTTTACTCTTTCCTTCCTTTGCTTTCTTCTGAAAATTGCAGAATTATCACCTGTTGTCATCTCCACGTATGTTCATACTTGTCTGAATGTGAGTCAAATGTTAGTCTGTAATTTAATTGAAGGCTATAAGGTTTATGTTGGGCTGAGTGTTAAGCAGCTGCATGTTGTGCCTGTGGCCTTGAATCAGAAAAAAAAAAAAGTTGGGGGGGCAACATTTCAAGTGAATGTGAAGCCTCTTATGAAATAAAGTTGATGATGAAGGAGAAAGTTAGTTTTCTTCTTCTTTACAAAACCGTGTGATATTTATGGGAGGACTTTGTTCACCTTGATTTCTCTCTAAGAACTAGTTATTGAAAAGTACTATATTTTTAGCCACTGAGGAGCTAATGTTTACAGAAAGTCAGGAAGCCAATGTGTTAAAAAAACTACCACAATTACTTTTTCATAGACTCCAAATTATGTATTTGATTAACTAGAAATATAATATCGATCACAATGCAAGTATATTATCTGTCTTGTCTTTTAATACTATCAAAGCAAAGTACCATAATGATCATTTAACCTATCTTATAGTAGGGATTTTCTGTTTACATTCTTTATTGCTACACTTGATAAAATATAAATACTTTATCCTGTGTTTTATCATAAACTGTGTTTACTGGATCAGCAACTGAATATACCTGCTTGTGTTGCTGTGGCAAATACAGATAACTAAAAGACTTCATGTATTTTAAGATTTTAGTTCCTCATTAATTCAGGTTGCAGAATGCACAAACCAGCTAGATTTTTACTTTGAGTTGTGTTTAGGATCCTAGCTGTAAATTAAGATTATTCTTCCAAAAGAGAGTGGGATGGTTGTTCCTCCATGAAGGAATGGAAGACTTCTCACTGAAAATTCAGTCTTTCAGTGAACTGTCATAAGAGTATATCTACTTCACCATGGATGCTGCTCCCATGGCCTTTCAGTTCTCAGCAGAAGCACCCTACAAAAGCTTTCCAGTACAGTGCTCAAATAACAAATATCAATATTTGGAAATTTCTGTTACACACTGTAGTAGTACACCTTCCTTGGCTGCTCCAAAATCACCATCAGCAAAGGTCATTGCCTAGGTATGTGCCCAGAGAGATGAAGCAGCTTGGAAATGAATGGCAGCCACTGGAAATGAACTGCCAAGAGCATGGAAAACAAGAAGCTAAGATTTCAGTGTCAGTAATGATCAGTCCTACATATAAAGGGTTCATGTTCCAAACATTGGTGGTATCATAAAACACTAACTGTGGAAATGTGTGCTTACCTAGAATGTCCCAGTTTTCAGGCAGCAGGCACTCAACAGTAGATTTAAATGAGTATGTTTATACCTTCAATGTACTAGTACAGTTATACTTGGCAAATTACTGAAACAATTGTGCTTGCTTATTCTGTTTATACAATTATTTTCTAATGGCAAACTATTACTGATGTATTTTAAGAACAATTTGCTTTCTCCCCGAATGCAAAGGCAAATAAAATACTTTGCTTCGAGAAAATGGGAAACTGCATTATTTCTTCTGCCTTGGGAATTACAGATGTTTCAGTGTTCATTGTGATTTGTTTACAGACATTTGCCTCTAACATATGTATTATTTTAGCCCAAGGACCAAAAAAAAAAAAAAAACAAAACAAAACAAAAAAAACACAACAGATGCTTCTTGCCAATATCAGTGCATCCTTGGTTTTGGGGAACAGCCTTGTTTTACAGGAAGAAAAAAAAGGAATATGCTGGTACCAGTTAGGAACATATTAGTACAACACTAATTATAAACTGGAATGTGTCAGAATTAAGTGAGTTATGATCTGGTTGAGGACCTGCAAACTATAGTCAGATACTTAATAAAGTTTAGACATGCAGCTGTGAATACTTCTGGATCCTTGCCACCTTTTATTAGAGTGGCGCCCAGCAACACTGCCGTAGTTAAGGGTCTGTCAGCATTTCCATTATAAAACCCCATTTTTTAAGGCTTTGTAACTTGCCCATTTTAAATCACATCAAGCTGAAACTTGTCATTAAAATTGTCAGGAATAATTTCTTTTAATACACAAATGTTACTTAGAGTTTCGATCTATCTTTGTTTTGTATTCAGATAGGTAAAAAAAATAAAGCCACTGTATGTCCTACTTAATTAGAAAATTTTTTTTGCCATACTTCCAAAAAAGCACCCCATACCATGTCAAAAAACAACAGAACAAAGGCTTGAGTTCGAAAAATATATATATTTTAACCCCTTAGGGCTGAATTCTGCTTTTTGCTTCCCACTGGAAGCAGAGAGTAAAAAATGGCATTACATTCTAGTTTCTCAACCTTCTGTCTTGAATCTGACCTGAAATTTCCTATGAATTGTCAAGATGATTTGAATTAAACACCATCTGATTGTAAATTTTGTGCATTGTGGGGTTTTGTGTTTCTTTTTTTGTATTGTTTACATTTTTGATTTTACAGTAGACTTTTCATTTAATCTCTTATTGTTTTCCATCAGGGTATCAAGTATTTTAGCCTCATGTTCATACAGCCCCAGAGCAATGCATATTTACACCACCCGAGGATCATCTGCTCAGCTAATTAAAAAAATTCCTTATCACTCTGGCATCCCTATTTCTACCTTCCTTCATGAAAAGAAAGCAAGGATAATTACTTGGACAGGTTAGTTTTTTGTATCCTTACTTCCCTGTGCAATATAAAGCATGTAACTACGGAAGATGTTCTAGCCACGTTTCCTGTTAGTTGAGGTTTTGCACTGTCTGTGCTGTGCAGGTGTTCAGGAACCAGCCAGTGAATTTTCTTCGGGATCCTTTATTTTCATTCTCTCCTCTTCTACTATTCTCCTAATGTATGTGAAAAAATTTAAATAAATTACTTAGACTGAAGTTTACCACTGATCACCCAACAGGAAAGAAACCCATGTGTTTTCAGTCTAGATAAGCCTGAAAGTCTTGCGCAGAAATTGAGGGAGAAAGATCTTGTAGGGATTGAAATTTTTATTGTTGTTGTTGTTGTTGTTGCTGTTGCTGTTGTATTTGATCAGAGAGACAAAGAGTGGCTTTGTTACCCATTTGAAAGTTTCTCAATAGCTGCAGAAACTACTCTTCCCAACATTCCAGAAGCGACAGACAGCCCCACATATTGCAAGCCATCACCTGCAAGTCTCCCCTTTCCAAGTCATTCAGACAAACTGAAACCAATGAGACATAATTGAAGCAGTGATACCTACATCTTAAATACTGAAAATATATCTGTCAGCCCACATCCAGCCCAACAGTTCTCTATTCTCCTAATATGTTCTGGGCAGTCTAGGGTAAAAACATGAAGAAAGTTCAGGTATTTGATCTGACATTCCCTGTGGATTTACCCTTATGTCTTGCTCCTGTCTCTTTAGAGATGGCCTCTCCTCTATTTAACTGCAGCTCTAGATTGTAATCCTAAATTTGTTGTGTCCCATAGCTTCTCTGTATCACATTTTTGATATCTGTTCCATGCCCTTAAACTTCTTCTAAGGCTGAGCATGTTTGCCCATATCCTGTCTGACAATCAGACACACTGGTATTAGGGGACTGTATTTGAATTCTAAAGGCAGATTCAAGGCCATGTGAGTGGCCTTAGCAAAGAAGTCAGCTGATGTGTTTAGATTTAGTTTGTGCTGGACTAACATGAATGCAGGATTGATTACCACAGTTCATCTTATGCCCACTAACTGGTTAATCCACTTGTTACCTGATAGTACATCTGAGACCTACCTTTGAAAATCCAGTCCCAAGTACCTGGTGAGGTGAGCATGGTCATTACTTCCTTCAATGATTCATCAGAAACAGATCAACTGTTTGTAAAACACCATGGCTTTCTAATAAGCAAAAAATAATTACTTGGACAGTATCAAACCTGAAATATCGTTGCACAAGCAGGAGTAGCAGGGCTCTACACTGGATTTGTGGTTTTAATGGATCATCATTCCCAATAACTCAAACCAATCTGAAGTGTCTCCATCAGGATTTTTGAAGTCAGGGGGCTCAGCATACCTGAGCTTTTAAAGGAGCATTAAATTAGCAGCCTTTAAGTGGAGCATCACTTCTGCTCTTTGCCATCTTAAGTTTCACTAGTCAGTGTTTCTTGTTCATCTCCAACTCACCTCATGAGCTAAATTCTCATCCTTTAATTTGCCTCTTTTAATGGGGGGTCCATTCTCACCTTTCCCAGTTAAAATGGAGCAGGTTATTGGCATTTTTGTTTTAGGTGTGAAATCAAGATGTGGCTTTTCAAGGTGCTGAGTGCTGAGTTATTTTTAAAGCAGCCCAGGAGTACTCGTGGGGCAGCATTTGAAAATCAGGCAGGCTGTGTAGAAGGGCCTAAACCATGAAACTGCAAAAGTGACATCTCTAGCGTCTGGATCCTGGCCATGCCTCAGGGAGACTCTGACAGCATAAGCAGATTGACTCAAACAACTTTACCATGGTTGTCCCTGCTCACTTGATCACCCAGTAGGGAGGGGACTCTAACAGTGCCAAAATCACAGCAAAAGGCATCCCAGTTTTCAGACCATTAAAGCCTGAGGAAAGCCTCTCTTTGGCCTATGTAGTGTGTTCACTCTTTCTCCTTCAGCCAGAGGGGCATTTTCTTGCCAGGTTTAGAAAGAGCTGATCAAAAATTTTTTTGGTCTGGAAGAAAATAAGAACTTAGGCTGGCTTAAGCTAAGCTGTAACAAAAGTGTCTGCATTTTTTCTGTATTCATAATTTTAAAAGTAGCTTAAAGTATTAATATCCAAACATTTTCAGCCTCTGGAAGGCTGCTGATAGAAGAATGCTAGAGCAAACTATTGGAAACAGAGTGTTCTTAAAACTGTAATGCTGATTGACCAGGTCAGCAGGAGCAGTTGTGGTAGAAAAGTGTTGCACTGTTGCCATGGCAGCTGATTCCTGGCATCCTTCTCTTGGAGCACTTCTCCTCACACTCTGCTCAGCACTAGTGTAAAGGACAGGCCCACGGCTGGCACAGCCTTGGGCAGAAGCACAGCGTGTCCAAGGGCCATAGGGGCAGGCAGGCTCCCAGGGGGCTCTGCCCAGATCACAGGGGCAGAACCCCTTGGGAGGGGTGAAGCAGAACCTCTCGTCTCTCTCCTGCTGCTCATCTTCAAATAACCATGTGAGACGTTACGCTGTCTCCCTGTCCAGCACTGCTGCACAAACTGACCTCTCACTAAGGCTGTGGCAACTCTCTGATTCCCAAAAGGAGATTCCTTTGCAGCAATGTGGTGAATTTGCATGCAGGGTGTACCTGCTACAGAGGAAACCAGACCTGGTGCAGACAGTGTCAGGGGACTTGATAGCTATATTCCACATCACTGCATGCAGCAGCAAGCTGCAACTACTAGCCAAGTGCCCACCAGTACCATCAGGATCAGTCTATATGCATGCAGCAAGTCAATAGATGGAAAAAAATGTCAGCCTCCAGGAAAGATAATGGCACAGGGAAGGCAATACTGAAGCAGTCTAAAATCTACCCCCTTCCCTAGATATGGTAGAAGAGAAAAAATTTGTGATGTCTTGGAGAAGGTCTAAAGCACAAAGTGATACAGATGCAGCTTTTAGGAAATATTAGGTCCAAGGGACTGTTCAGACAGGAGCACTGTTCCCCATGGAAAATGCAATAAAAGGTGAAAAAGGAGCCACATCTGTGAACATCGGCTGTTGCAATCAATGTCATGGGGAGCATTTAACGCTCATGAATAGCTAATACTTGTTTAAAATTATCATGGCCAATTTCAAACTGCTACATAAGTCATTGACTTAGCTTTGTAGAACCATAGGGAAGGGTACAAACAACAAAGCTTAACAATGCTTAATTCACACAATAAAAAGTTGAAAAAAGAATTTCCTGGGTCGTATGAGTGTATATGTCAAAGGCTGAGAAATTAGTGACATTGGAAGGCTGAGTAAAAAAAGTTGGCAAAGCTGGAAAATCCTGACACCTTGACTGTGCAAACAGCGTGAAACTACAGAAAGACAAGACACTGTGATAAATTCTGGCAACATTTTCTAGAAATCTGCCCTATACTGATGCTTCCTGGGGAAAGGTGAAAGAAGGTCAGGCAGAAGTCAGTAGAATCAATCTCTTATTTATATCTGAATAACCATCAGTTATTCCAGTATTTTAGTCTTTCATGGTTGGATGATGCTATAATAAGAGAAATCTTTGTCTCTGATGTGCAAAAACTTCCCTGGGAAGCAAACAAACAGCTCCAGAGGCACGACTCATATTTACACCGGGATTCACTTAAACAGCCTGATTAATGCAGAGAGAGTCAAAAGCAATGTTAATAGAGTGTCACTAGAGCCCTGTAACTATTTTCCCGTTCTCTTCTGCTGTGTCATGCTGAGTGTCATTAACAGCAGATAACTAAGTGGGAGATGCCAAGGAGTCAGCATGGCTTCTCCCACTTAAGGACACCACACTCAGGGCTCGGTGCTCAGCTGTGATTCCTGCTTGCAGCTCTCTACACCACTCTGGTGGTTTAGAGGGACTTTGCTCTTCAAAGCTGCCTTCAGTGCTGCTGGCATGTCAAAATGGTGTACTGCACCGTTAACCCTGGCTGCCAGAGCTATCCCGAGCAACCCAGCACTGCTGGCTTCTCCAAATGTATGAACATCTCCAACTTGTTCTTGAAGGGCTCAGTGTCTCTAAGGAGGACCACAGCTGCGAGACTGAGCTCATTTGTGTGCTGTTTATGACTGTCATGTAGGTCTGCAGAAAGAGAAACAACACTGTCACATTCTCGGATGGATCCCATTTAAGGGAAGAAATCAGACTTGTGAGAACAACCACAGTTTGGACATGTGGCTGATTGAAATACAGCCATTTTCTATTAGGGGAGGCTGGAACTACAAAGATGGACATGTTTGGTTTTCATTTCATAGACACTTTATCAGGGATTTAATTTGGCTACATTACATGCTTAGGGCAGGCCGTAGATTTGAAAGAAATTGTTGTTGACTTTTTTAAAGTTCACAAATTAAATAACTCTGATTTCTGCCCTAGTTCACTAGTAGCAGAGCAGTAGATCCGACCCTCTGTTTCCAGCTCCTCTGACCTGTCCTGGGGATGGGGATCTGGCTACAAGCAGAGAAGAGCAACAAAGAAAAGCACCAATGTTACAGAGTTTTGAGAAAACTCACAACTCATAACTCACACACAAAATTCACAGCTTTAAGAGCTGATGTTCAGGATACTGATACACCCTTCTCCAGCAGTTGCTACCATGTTTTCCTGGAAACATACAGTGCCATAGATTCTGGCAAAGGCATTAGAAATGTGCAGTGGGAATAGCCCTGCTGGGAATATTGCAACCAGCTCCACAAACAGCCTCATATCACAAACCAGCCTTGGCCAAAGTTTCTTGAAAGTTCAGCTGGAGGCTTAATAAGCATTTCATCTGCTTCTCAAACCATCTAAGGGGTTTGTCTTTCTTTTTACAGCTTGCAAGTTTAAGTTGTCTATCTAGTAAAAGGACATTATTATCTATACAAAACTCAGAGCAGATATATGAAGAAGCAGAATGAAGTTATATGCTCCTTTTGTTGCCTGGTAGTCCTTGTAAACCTGAGCGGCTTCACTACCTCACTTTCTAAATTTTGAATGACTACCATGTTACTGTGATGGCTGTGGTAGTCCTACTCAAACAAATCTTGTTTAAGGTTTAAGAAATAAGAAGGTGGTAATGAGAAGTGAAAAAGCCCTTAGTTCATGAACGGAGGCATTATTCCATAAAACTTCAGAATGTGACCATCTTGTCCATCTGCAACTTCAGGAAGAAGGAAATTGACGCTTCTTTCTCGTTATTCATGGGAATAGATTTTTTTGATTTTGCTGAATGGATGTGGGCTGTTCCCTTAAGAGAGTTTGCAGAGAAATGCATTAAAAAGTGCTTGAAATATAATCTGGTTTCAGACAGTAACAGGTAAAAAGTCAAAAAGAATATGTTCGCTTGTCTATTGTACTGTTGTATCTGGAAACAGAGCCAAATATATGTTTGCAACAAGTGACAAAACTATATATTCTCTGTCCATCTTGAGAAGTCCTATGCCACAGAACAGCCAGCACATGGTAAGTCGTAATATAAAACCTAACACTGCACCCACAAAATAAAATTCAGCTCCAAAATGCAGACAAGTAATAGAATAGTATACAGAAGGACTATAAACTACGTACATCCTTCAGTCATCTGGAAAAAGTACACAGAAAAGACTCAGAAAGGGCTGAGTAAAATGTAAAATGAGAAATTAGGAAAAACTCTCTAAGAGATCTAGAAATCTCTTCCAGTTGTGTGAAGTGCAGCTTGATCCAGAAGGCAAAATATGACCTCATACATGGAGAATAGCAAAAGAACATTTCCTGTATGTTTAAATATCTCAACTTCTCTATATACTGATAGGCTTCACCAGGAGTTTGTGGGTGCTCAGCAGGTGCTCAGTTTTCAGGCTTTTGCTTTGTGCATTTAATTATAAAAGCAGTGGAAGAGTTTTGTATATAGAAGCAGCAGGTCACTCATATTAGAATAACTTAGGCCTAAAGATGTTTTAGAATAACTGACAGCTAGAACACAATAGCTCGACGTCAAACAACTGATGTGAATGGGCTTTGTTGTTGAACAACATCCTTATACAAGTTGGCAGAAAAAGAAGAGAATTAGCTAGCTACAAAATGATGTAAACATTAAAATAAATGCAGTGCAAATAATAAGAAAATCTGGGATGTTTGCCAGTTTAATGCTGATCGAATTGGCTAGTAAGAACAGAGTTAATCCTTGGGACACTCTTCAGTGACCAGAATTAGTCTAGACCTATGAAGTCCTGAAATATTCATTGTTTCTGCTGAAGCTGTCTTACGGAACAATTACTTAGAGTCCCTGTAATCTACTAACACACTCACTTGTTATATGCTTTTATTACACTCCCCTGCAGATGTTGCTGTTTCCAATTAGAGATGTAACTCCTACCACTGGCTGTTAATAACTATTTTGCCTTGAGACATATCTTATTTGCTAACTGAAAAAGGCAGGTTAATGGTGTCTGCACTATAGTATATTATTAGAAGTGAGTTTGTGAAGTAAACTCCCAGTGACTCTAATCTCAGGAATGCTGACTCCTCCTGAGGTCAGTAATTGGGTATTTTGGAATTTGCCATAGCAGCAGGCCTAAGCCTGTCTTCAGCTTTCTTTGAAATTTGGACCCTGAGGTCAGCAAAATAATTGGTTCATTTGAACTGAAAACCAGAAAGTGAAGGGTCCACTTTTCCCATAGTGTCGAACTTCCAATTCATCAAACTGCTTTTGAGATATTCTCTCTCCATTGGGTAGCACAGCAAAGTTAGGCAGTGTTCAGTTTCATTTTCCCTTTACTCTCCCTGCCTGATGTTTTTGGTTGAATCCTAGACAGCAAGTGGAGCAAGGCATGGTTACTCTCTGTATGTATTTTAAGAACACTTTTTGCTTTCACTACTTGAGCATTATAACAAGACAAGATCTAGTTTTGGTTTTGGGTTTTTTTTTCTAGTTTTATGTATTTAGAAGTTCTTTTCTATTTTTTTTTCCAAGTATAGCTTTGACTACCTCAAGGGTTTGCTTTTGAGCCATCCAATGGCTTTGGTTTCAAGCCTTTTATTTTGGTGGATCTTGGCCATAATTACTAATCAGTAATCATCCGTTTTTGCACAGTTTAAAATGAAAGCTCCTTATCCATATTCATGGTCCTAAGAGTTTTGGTATGCATTAACAAGTAAATCCTCAGAAGTTTATGGTTTATGAAACATAACAGTAGAACAAGGCCAGGATATGTGAGATCAGTGTATCATAGAATAAGAGAATGATTTTGATTGGAAGAGACCTTAAAGATCATAGATTCCTTTATCATATCAGGGACACCTTCCACCGGAGCAGGTTTCTCAGAGTTTAATCCAGCCTTAAACACCTCCATGGATGGGACACCCACTCATTTGGGCAACCTGCTCCTGTGCCTTATCACCCTCACAGCTGAGAATTTCTTCTTAACACCTAATCTAAGCCAACTCTCTTTTAGTTTGAAGTCATTTCCTCTTGCACCATCACTATCTGTTCTTGTAAAAAGTCTCACTCCATCTTTCTTGTAGGCTCCCTTCAGGTACTGGAAGGTCCCAATTTGGTCAACTTGAAGCCATCAAGAGATGAAAAATCCCAGTTCCAGGCTGAACAATCCCAGTTCTTTCCTTGCTGAAGTAGTACTCCATCCTTCTGATTATCTTGGTAACTCTTCTCTGGATCATTCCAACAGTTTCCTGTCCTTCCTGCGCTCTGACCCCAGAGCTGGATGCAGGGTTCCAGGTGGGGTCTCAGCAGAGCAGAGCAGAGGGGCAGAATCCCCTCCCTCCCCTGCTGCCCACACTGCTCTGGATGCAGCCCAGGACACGTTTGGCTTTCTGAGCTGGGAGTGCCCATGGCTGGGTCATGTCCAGACTCACCCACCAGCATCCCCAAATCCTTCTCCCCAGGGCTGCTCTCCATCTGTTCATCCCCCAGTCTGTGCTGGTACTGAGGGTTGCTCAAACACAGGTGCAGCACCTTGCACTTGGTCATGTTAGACCCCATGAAATTCCCAATGGCACCAGTTCTCAAGCTTCTCCAGGTCCTTCTGGATGACATCTCTTCTTTCAGGCATGTATCCTTCCCTAATGAGAACACTAAACAATTGAGTTTGCTCTGAACGACAGAACCTAAGTGAGCCCTTATAATCCTCTCTCTCAAATTAAAAATAAAATAAAATTTAAAAAAAAAAAAAAAAGAGAATGCAGGATTAATGCTGCAGACTGCAAAACACACAACAGTTTGGCTACTATTTCTGCAAAACTAAAAATACATGATCTTGACATCAGTAATTCAGTGCACATGGCTACTTTGCAGTTTCAAACATGTAACAACTGAATAAAAGGCACCAAATATGTATGGTTCTTTCCAAAGGTCTTCTAAGGAAGAAAACTGATATGTTGTATCTAGATAGTGTTATGATTCCGGAGTGTTATCACTGGAGCAGAGATACTCCCAATATGGCAAATTATAAATAGATGTCAGATTAGATTACCACTTACAGCCAGGCTGTGCTTGAAAAGAGTTGAAAAGTGTCAGGAATGACATTTGGGTCCTGGATCCTGACTATCAGCCTTAATCTGGATTAAATCAGAATGCTAATTTATGCAGCTTGTTCTGACTAATTTAAAAATGCAATGATGATAATAATAGCTTATTCTTATAGAGACAAATTTTTGTATTCATAAGACGTGATTTTTGATAAGATCTGATTGAAGGAAAAATCTCCATTTGTGTTTTGTGCCTTATGTAAAAAATAATCTTAGTTATTTTCATGATTAATGTAAGCTTCATACACTATAAATGTTTCTCTGCTGAAAGGAATGAAAAATGGTTTTGCAAGTGGGAATGCCACAAGCAGGGAGAGACACTGGAATTTTTCCCATATTTTTCTCATTTGCCATTGTTTTTTGTTTGCTTGTTTAGTTGCTTTTTTTCCTTGTATGATTTGAGATTTCATTTTCCAAGAAGTTCTGAAAGTTTTATTCCTGCCAGATTGTGTTCTCATCAACAATGGAGTCTGAAATAGGACTGAGAACTCTCTGCAGTCTTCACCACCCACATTTTATATGCTTTGTGATGATGACAATGTCCATTTTGAATTGTTAGGCACCTCAAATTATACTAAATAAAAGCTAAAGTTATAGAGCCTTTGCATTCTTCTTAGGTTATTTTAGGAAGGATGTTAAAAGCCAGTCTACTCCTAAAGAAATATGTTTTCCTAAACATCCTTTCTCTTAATAAAGAAAGGTATTACCATGCATCTGTAATACCAATTGCTTTCTCTGTCACTATGATTCCTGGCTTTTTATACTCTACTGTGCATTTCTTCTTTGAAGCTTAGTAATTCGGTCAAAAAGAAGGAGCCAGATTGTGGATCTATGAAGAAGAAAGCAACCTCACAGCAGGTGGGGTCTTCACAGGAATGCCTATAAAATCCTCACTACTAAAAGCAACAACAGGATAATCAAATAGCTCAGTCTGGAGATTTGTTATGGCAGCTTTCTGTCAATACAACAGCAAGCTGGCTGTATAGTAGAAACAAAAATCCAGAGGATGATTGTTAGGCACCAAACTTCCAATTTACTGTTTCTACCATATTAGTAACCTGTGGATTTTGACTCTGAAGCTGAGGTGCATTTGGCACAATTTAGGTGGATTGGGGATAAGGGTGTTGTTACCATATAATTGCTCCCATGCTGGTACAGAAACCAGGGTGGCTCACGTCACACAAACCAGCTGGAGGCTGATCAATTTTATGCTGTCTGACAGTTTTCCACAGAGTTACTTTGACAGTCTGGGATTGCTAGGGAAGAACAGAGCCTGAAACATCCATCTCTCTAAGACAACTTCTCACTGTGGATGACTGGGGAGAGGCCTACGCAGTGATAGTGCCAGAGAAGGACAGCATTCTGGGGTCAGAACTAGCAGTTTTCTGCTGCTTTTTGCACCTTGAGAGCTGCATAAATCAGCCAAAGGGGAGGAAGGATTACCTCACAGAAGGAATGACCACTGAAGAGGATCTTGAGAAAAGATAACTTTGACTCTTGGAGTCTGCTAAAGCTCTCCACATAAAAAGTGAAAAGTAACAGAAATGTAACCAGACCTGCTGGATGATACTGGTTACCATCACTCCTGGCTTCTGCAGTTTCAATGACACAATTTTTTCTGTCTGGAAATTTTTGCGTTGGCTCCTTTTTGGAAATAAATCCCTCGTTCTTAACTCCTCTGTTTCTGTGTTGGTTTGACTAATGCTTCTGTGGGAAAGTTTGAGATTTTCTTCTGTTTCATTGGCAGTGTTTCACCTTTTCCCCCGCCCCCTCCTCATTTCTTTGGACAGATTTCATTTCCCAAACAGATGTCTCTTGTTTCTGAAAGCAACATCCACATATGCAAGATTTCTTTCTTTTACCATATTTTTTTTTACTCTTTTCTTATAATTCTTTTCTTCCTTGCTTTCTTTCTATTCTAGATCACTGTGTATGTTCTACAACTCAGTTCTGAAAATCTGTTTCTGAAGTATGATTTTATAGTGGCTTTTCTACCACTCCATTCCTGCAGAGGCACACCAGAGGCCCTGAAGGCTGGATTTGCATGTAATGGGATAATAATAAAGCTTCTACATAATTATCTGCATAGGTAATCAGGGCATGCATGCATACAGATGCCCAGCGACAGGTGCACAGGCCTATTCCTTATATCCAGAGCATGACACTTTGGATTGTTCCAAGTGCTGGTGAGATGCAGGGCTCTGCTGCTGTTTTAAAATCACACAGTCAAGCTGAAGAACTGTACTTATGAAGAACACTGCTTCTGCATTTAGTAGAGTTCAACCTTCAAGCTGCCCTACATATGCTGCCTAGGATGTGTAGGTATATGCTATATGCTTGCTGATGGTCTGCACGCTTAAGACTGAAGTTCTTAAGCCTTAAGTGGG
>VZUA01042173.1:62208-72654 GCA_013401035.1 Horornis vulcanius
GATTTAATTCTCTAACCATTTGTCAAATCACAGTAGATCAGGAGTATAATAGGGAAAATTTGAAGTGTGGAAGGGTACACTTGCATATTCAGCTTGTAAAATCAAAGATAAAACATACCCAAATTTAGAGATGAGACAACTTACACAGAGGGGAAAGGTTGGCCATTTTAGAAACCAGTTTATATGAAAAGTGCATGAAAGTCACTTTTGCTTTTGAAAATACAAAATTATGTGGTAGCCTGCTATGTGAAAAGATTTTGGCCAGGTTTGTGGAAATATCTTGAAATCACTTATTTTTTTACTACCTTTATTAAAGGGGGCCTCTCCAAATGCAGCATGCTTTCAAGAGCAGAAGACCTTAAATGACAAATCCTTTAAGAATAATAAATGTGCTCATCTAGAAAGAAAAAAAGAGTCGATGTAACTATTCCAAATTCCAATACTTGTGGCCATATGCTGACTTAAATCTTCAGTTTTCATCCATCAGCCTTTACTCCTGAAATACAAATGTCCTACAATAACTAAGAATAGTTAGATACTTAGTCTGATTTTCAAAGACAGTGAAGTTTAGTAAAGTCAGTAAGACTGGATATCTGTTTGTATTTCAGAGACACAGTCAGGTTTTGCAGCCATTCAAAGGGGTATCCACAATTATAATTTCACTTAGATCTACAAACAATGTGGAAAGTACATTTCCTTAAAAAATAACTCAAATGTTTTAAATAATTCAAATGACCCAGCCATTTAGAATCAATGTTTGAATAATGTTTGCCTTTCAGCTGGGACCTAGTCATTTTATCAGCCAGTTTTGGTTCTGAGTTCAGTAATAACATGATCAGAAATAGTGCATACAACATAGGAAAACCTGGACCCCAGTCTTTTTTGTATTTTATAAAACATTTATTTTAAACAACTGTTTTTAAGCACCTGTCAGTAGCGGTATTTTCCAGGGTCCTATACTAGGTCTAGTGTGTTTAACTTCTTCATCAGTGATTCAGACAAAGAGACAGATGCCTCCTCAGCAGCTCACAGACAGACAAAGCTGGGAGCAGTGGCCAATAGCCCAGAGTGCAGCCTTTCAGAGGGACCACAACAGGATGGAGAGATGAGCAGAGACAAACATTCTGAAACTAAACATGGGCAAACACAGGGTCCTGCACCTGGGGAGGAATAACCCCAGGCACCAGCACAGGCTGGGGGCAGAACTGCTGGAAAGCAGCTCTCTGAAGGAGGACCTGGGGGTCCCGGTGGACAACAAGCTGTCCATGAGCCAGCACTGTGACTTGGTGGCCAAAAAGGCCAATGTTATCCAGGGCTGTACCAGGAAGAGCATTGGCAGCAGGATAAAGGAGGTGATCCTGTCCTTCTACTCTGCCCAGGTGAGGCACGTCTGGAGTGCTGTGTCCAGTTCTGGGCTCCTCAGGACAAGAGAGACATGGAGCTCCTGGAGTGGGTGTAGCAGAGGGCAACTTTTTGTTGCAATGGGGTCTGGAGAATCTCTCTTAGGAGGAAGGGGTGAAGGAGCCAAAACTGTTCAGCCTCAAGAAGAGATGACTGAGAGAGGATCTCATTAATGTATATAAATATCTAAAGGGTGGGGGTTAAAAGGATGGATCCAGTCTCTGCTTGGTGGTGCCAAGCAATAGCACCAAGTGACAAACTGATGCTCAGGAAGTTCCACCTGAATATGAGGAAGAATTTTTTTATTGCGCAGGTGACCAGGCATTGGAACATGTCTCTCAGAGATGTTTTGGAGTCTCCTTCACAGGAGATATTCAAAAACCATCTGGATGCACACCTGTGAAATGCACTCTAGAATGACTGCCTGAGCAAGGTAGTTGGACCAGAACCACCGTGGTCTCCCAACCTGATTGATTCTGTAATTCTATATTTGGAAGGGGAGATGAGAAAATTCTATTGCTCTTATGTTGTGTTAAGTTGTTCCTGAAGCTTTAATTTGGGAAGAGATTTTTCTTCTCTTTGAAATTGAAGTGCAAAGAAAACTCTGCTAGATCAAGCACCCTTCTACTATCTGTACTATTTTCCAGCTCTTTTTAAGGCCTGGGAAATACCATCAACAACAACACCAAAAAGATGTCGTGAGGAAGAAAAGACGCAGTGAACAGTGAGTAAATATTACATCCCAAAGGGCATCTTGAGGTAAACCAGAACAAATGAAAAAAACGAACTGAATTCCTTTCTGCCACTTCTAGGATGCCTGGTTTTTAACTTGTGTAATCATCCATTAGCTTTACCCTGCATAAAGAGACAGCTGAGCAAGCTACAATCAAAAGAAAAACATGACAGAGAGTTTTGACAACCATAGTAAAACAGCTTAAAACAAGTTGAGTTTATACAGAGAGTTCTTTAAGCTTGTGTTCATAGTTGTGTCCCATTAACATGGCCTTTCATAGCATACACTCCAATAAATTTGGGGAAAAAATTGAAATTTCCGTTTTGTGAATGCTTCTGATCCTGGATGTAGAAACAGGGAAGCTACTACTCTGAGAGGACATAGACATCAGAGCACAGTGAAAATAACACAGCATTAAAGAGGGACAAGGCAAGGGATGCCTCTCTATGGAGGAGAGGAGCCTGGTATGCAGGCAAAAGAATAAGGTCTTAATGTATATCCTCTACCTGAAATTTGGTAAACCTCATTAGCACATTGCATTTGCACCCCACGACATAGCTTCCATTGAAAATTACATTTCCAGTGCCAGAAGCTGAAAGGATACTGCCTTGTCTCTAAATTTTCTGGTCCAAATTATAGCTGGTGTAACAAGCATCCGTGGGCTTAAGTGTGCTCAGTGTCTTGTCAACAGTTTTCTTCCTAGTGCTCCCAAGTGGGAGGCAATTGCAAGCTAAGTGCTAGGGCTACAAGCTACAAATGTTAGTGACTAAGGAGAGTGGGAAGGACAGAAGTTTTTGCACTGGAGCTACCAGAATGTATTGTGTGTCAACAGTCAGATGATTCAAAGCCACAGATCTCCTATATCAAAGCAAGATGACTCTATGAGCCCTATATTTATTGTAGGGCCTCCAAATATATACTTTTAAAATGCCAGTACCATAGCTATATCCAGCACTTCTGCCTTGTATTGTGAGGTTTGTCTCATTAGTGATAATGTGGATCAGTTTTTGAGATTTCCATCTGCACTGCAGGCTGACTGGAGGCCAGCTGGCTCCATCCAGGACTGAATGCAGTGTCTGACAGAGCATCTGGAGTAATGCTTCTCTCTTACTCTACAAAAACCACTCCAAGATGACCTGTTGGATGAGGAGATACGTGCTGTTCGCTTTACTCGTTGTGTGGAAGTTGTTGTTGGATACACTGGCATTTGCATCAAAAAGTATATAACCCACCAGTTTATCAATTCTTAGGCAGGCCTTAATTTATTTATTATGGGGCACAATTTTAAATGACACTGTATAAGGTCATTGAAACCGAGAGGGGAGGAGAGAGAGGGAGAGAGAGAGATTATACATGTATATATCTATAGATTATGTGTATCAATAAAAGTATATCTATTCATGTGCATACATACAAAACAGAATCCTGGATTTGGCAATAGCAACTAGAAGCTGACAACAGCACAAGACCAGAATAGCTATCTTCTTACAATAACCCAGCCCCCAGTTTCCTGCTGCTTACAATATTACAAAACTGGAGGTTGTACATATGGTTTTATATTTTATAAAACCAGATGACATTTTTTTTCACCCATGGAGCTGTCTGATCCTTCTTTGAATCCATTAATACTTTTGGCCCCCGTGACATTGAATTTCACTGTTTAACTTGAGCAAACGTGAGCTTGCATCATATGAATCAAACCTGCTAGTTTTATTTGTTCATTTTATTTCTGCATGGTAGTTTAATCAGAAGCCCTTTTCCCCAGCTCAGTCACAAATATGCTGCATGATTGTGGGTATCACTTATAATTTGTGCCTCAATTCCTTGTCTGCAGAGCATAAAAAAACCACATTCCCTCAGGCAGTCTCACACTGAAATCAAATTACTCTAAATACCACTTGTAGCCAGATATATTTACCATCCCATCTTACCTGATAAGAATATTTGCTAAAAGGAACTATGACTTCTGTGCGAGTATGTCAGGTAAGAAAGAACGAAGGCAATGAATGACCTTCAGAAGTTGAAATAAGGAATGTAGCACGAAATTGCAGCTTGAAAGAAGAGGAGATGGCCATGAGAGAACGAAGCACTCTTTGTCTCTTGCATGGCCCTGCAGGCAGTGATGGCACAGATGAACCTTTTCATTGCCAGGTGAGAGTTAAACAGATCTGCATCAGCTCTTCATTTAATGCCTCAATGAGAGGTGGACACCAAACTCCAGTTGAAACTTCTGAAAGTGACATTTTAAAGATAATTGAAGAGAAGAGAGGCTGTCCTTAATAACAAAGGGATCCAAGGATTCACTTCACTTTATGAAGAAAATGTTAAAGGTACAGGAGCAGGCCATCCCTACGTCCCAAAAGGTGAGACATTGAGGAAGACAACTGCCCTAGCTGACCAGGGAGCTTTCACAGGAACTAAGGGTAAAATAACACTTTATGGCCTTTGGAAGAAGGGGCAGATAATTCAGGAAGAGCACAAGGATGTTGTTATGATATGTATAAAGAAAATTTGAAAAGCAAAAGCTCAACTAGAACTCAATCTGGCCACTGCTGCAAAAGATAATAAAAAGTGTTTTTATAAGTATATGAACAACAAAAGGAGGGCCTGATAATCTCCATCCTTTATTGGACACTGGAGGAACAGAGTAACCAAGGATGAGGAAAAAGTTGATGTACTTAATGGCTTCTGCAGGGACCTGTAGAGAGGAGCCCATGCTTGAGCAGGTTTTCTGGCAGGACCTGTGACCCTGTGCAGGAACCACACTGGAGCAGCCTGTCCTTGAAGAACTACACCCCGTGGAAGAGTGGCCCACATTAGAGCAGTTCATGGGGAATTGCAGTTCATGGGGATGTTGGAGAAGTTCATTGAAGACTCTCTTCCATGGGAGGGCCCCCCACACTGGGAGAGGATTCTTCTCCCTGAACAATGTAGGAAACAACTGATCCTAACCCTTATTTACCACCTCTCTGAACTGTTGAGGGGCAGGAGGTAGAGCTGGAAAGGAGTGAGGGGTGGGGAGAAAGGGGTTTCAGGGTATTATATGACTTCTTGTTGTCCTGCTCTGACTTTGTCAGCAATAAATTCAATTAATATCTCTTCTAGTCTGCTTTTCCCATGATGGTATTTGGTGAGTGATCTCTCCTGGTTATTATCTCAGCCAATGAACCCTCCAATATACATTTTTACCCCTGTACAGTTGTGAAGGGGAAGAATAGAGAAGTTTTCGTGGATACCTGGTATCCAGCCAGGGTCAAACCAACACACAAAAAGGACTGGAAGGAGAATTTGGGGAACTACAAAACTGTCAGCCTGACCCTGGTGCCAGGGAAGGTTACAGAACAGGTCATCTTGAGTGCCACCACACAGCACATAGAGGACAACCAGGGGATCAGGCCCAGCCAGCAGGTGGAGGGGCAGGACCTGCCTGACCAAACTGGTGTCCGTCTATATCCATGTAGCCTGCCCAGTGGATGAGGGAAAGGCTGTAGATGTTCAAGAAACCACTGGATATAACACTTAGTGCTATGCTCTGGTTGACATGGTTCTGATGAGCCAGTGGTTGGACTCAATCATCTTAGAAGTTTTTACCTACCCAGCTGAGTCTGTGAATCTGTGTTTTGGGGTTTTGTGCAAGTTTTGCATTGGTCTCAGTCTCTCTAGTTTCATTTAGGTGAGACAGAGGCAGATGTGCAGCTGTGTGCTGAAAGCAGAGCAAATCACTCTTTTCCCCACCCCCAGCTTCCCACTCATCTTTCTCCCATGTATGCCAAGAAGAGATTTTGTTACAGAGTTCTTAGGCAACAAAACTGATGATGGAGGAGAAAAGTTCTCCAGGAAGCTCCAGCTGCCACCATCAGGGTGCCATATGGGGTCAAGGACTAACCAGGGTTGTGGGGTCCCATGGGAGTCCATCAGGGAAGGGCTTGGCAGCCAGGGTCCATTCCACCACCCCACCGAGGTGGGGAGCAGGGAAGCTGGGGGCCCATGGGCAGCCACAGCCCCAGCCCTGGGCAGTGCCCTGGGGGTGGCCCAAACCCAGGCCAAGCCATGGGCCCATAAGTGGCCCTGCTGGTGGACATCAAGGCCAGTCAGGGCAGGGATGGGAGGAGCTGGAGAACAGCCCATCTGTGGTGTGGCCTGGTGAGAAACTCTCTCCTGCCAGCTAACATTTAATAAAATACAGGCTCTGGACAGAGATTTTAATTGCAGATGTCCTCTGAATACCAGTATTTTCTGTATTTCTAGGTTGTTTTGTTAGCAATCTGTGTACATATGACATAGCTGCATGTGCTGGCAAGAATATTTGGTGCTGAGGCTGAAGGGCTTCAATGACAAAGAGCAATTATGAGAAATGCTATTTATGTAGCAATTTTGACCTTCATATATATATTAGTTAAATCATTTGCATTCAAAACACGTCTCCTCTAAGGCTTATGGAGTTGACAGAAGAAAACAAGCCTGCCTTACTTACTGTGGTTTCCATAGGCATGGGCATATTTTAGGATCTTCAGGGATGGCCAAATTCCCACTTACTTTGAAAAGCTTGGAATACCGACTTGATAGGGATCTTCACCCACTTAAACTTTTAATAGTAAGCATCCACTTCTTCCTCACTAAAAGATTCTGCCCTTACTCACTGCTCTGTACCATCCACATAGAAGGAAATCTTCACTCACAGAAGTCTCAAATATGGGCCTGAGCAGCATCTGAGACCAATGTGTCTGAACCTCCTCTGAAGCAGGATTTTTTCAGCTTGTGAAAACTCAGAGAATTTTAGCTTTGCTGATGCTTTTCTTTTACTAAACATATACATTAAAAAAAAAATCCTTTCTTTCAGACCAATTTTCTAAAGACCCGCAGCTAAGAGTGACACAGATAGAGCACACTGACTCCCATAATACTGACTGTAAGAACATCTGTTTTTCTCTTGTTAAAAGATGTATATACAACTTTCCATAGACTTTAAAGCCTTTTGACTGTAAGTGTATTGAAAGCACTGATATACGTGTCAGTAACATAGCTGTAGACAAGGACCAGATCCACCTCCAGAGCGTTTTTTGACAGTTTCCAGGCTTTGCTATTGAAATGCAAGTAGATGCTGAATGTGGGAAAAGCTAAAGCTATGTTGCTTGGCTCAGAGCCCAGGACTGAAAGATTTGGATTCACTTTTCCAGCTGAAAAATATACTTCCTCACAGAGATTCAAGGGGTTTCATACTCAGCTAGGGAGAGCCAGGGGCTGAAGTCCATGAAAATGTAGGCATAAACTGTAGCCTTGTATCTGACATATATTTTCCTTTAGTAAGCATTAAACTCATTATAGATGGATCAGACACAACAATCACAAGAAATTATTTTTATTTAGTCTTTCTTATACTAATCTGCATCAAATGGTGAGTATTTAGATTTACAAGCAGCCCCCTCTGTGAACGCTTTTGAGATAACCTTTCTATTAGTGTACAGAAATTGTATGGGAATTTTGGGCAAAGAATTTTTTTCCCCTGGAAACTCTCAAATGAATTATCAGAGTTTCTTTTGCTGTTACTTGCCTTGGATTTTCTCATATTGTAAAATCAATGTTTCAAGTCAACATTTGTCAAAAGTATTACAGAGAATTCAATATATTGTTCTATCGGAAAATTACCGGGATTATACTTCTAAAGCTTAAAAGACCCTCCAACCTCAAACTTGTAGTATGCATGGTTACATATGCACACCTCAGTTCAAGGGTTTTATTTTCACTAATAGCTTCAGCCATGTAGAAGATGGTGATGCTCTTACGGAAAACTTTAGTTAGCAGATGTGTGTTATTTTTTCCTTTCCATTTGCAAGTTTTTTGGAGAAAAGTCAGGCCCCGTGACCCAAATATGCACCCTCAGGGCACTGTGTGAAATGATCTGGTAGTTCAGGTTCTTTCACTAATCCAGGTCAGCATCTGTCCCAGACACAGACTTTATCCTGTAAGTCCCTGTGACAACGTGCAGCAGGAAATGCTGAGTTATTATCCTCCTTTACAACACTGAGTAAAATCTACAAAGGATGCAATAAAGTTAACTACTAGGCATTGTCTTTCACTTGGAGGTAAATCTTTGGCTTGGGGCTCGCTTCTTCACTCAAGGGCTAAAAAAAATAGAAGCATTATCAGACACTATAACTATCAAATCACGGACTGGCATTCATGCAAATGGGAACCTGAATTAAATAGAATCACAGAGTCAGAGAACCATTTAGGCTGAAAAGACCCTTAGGATCACTAAGTCCAATCATTAACCTGACAATGCCAATTATGTGGCCTTTTTATCTTTCTCTCCATGACTGCACACAAGTAACATGATGAGAAATTAGAGTGACTTCTGGGACACAGTACCAGAGTTTTCCGAACTTTGTGGTCACTTTATGCCTTTCATTTATCATGGAATCACAGAATGGCTTGGATTGGAAGGCACCTTAAAGGACAGAGGCACCCTACACTGGACCAAGTTGCTTGAGGCCCCATCCAATCCAACCTTGATCACTTCCAGGGAAAGTGTTAGGATGTTACGTGTAGCCCTTTACAGGATCATAATACAATACAGGTTGGAAATTCAATTCCATGCTCAAAACAGGAATTAGAAGGGTTTTTAGAGGCTCCTTTCAGAGGAGCCTCTCTTTCTTTCTTTTCCTTTCACCCACTTCTTGCATTGTCATTAGCTTTGTTGCGACACCTCCTGTCACAGACTCTATAGCTGTCATCTTTGATGAAGGCATGGGTCACAGCCATTAGCAGCCTTGGATCAAGTGTGCAAATTCTGTGAAGTCCACAAGGGTCTGGATAGTCTCTGGAGTGAGACTCGGCAAAACTAGCAACTTAAGCAGGAAAATTTTCCTCTGTTCTGGTAATGCTGCCAGTGCCAACCAAGCAAGACTTCTGTAAGAGCAGCAGCCTTTCCAGGTTGTGTCCTTCTCTTAATTCAGTGTGTTTAAACAAATAGGGAGGAAAGAAAAGACCATCCGTCTCTCCCTCACCACCTCAGCAGCCTCAGCAAGTCAAATAAGTGCAAAAAAAAACTCTTGCAGATATTGTTTTGAAGATGTTGTGGATGGAAAGTCCAATGTCATCTCATACTGACCAAAGACAAACACCTTCTGAGTGGTCTACTTATGCAGTGCAATAGCCCTGGAGTGTACTGAAGGGAAGGAGGGAGCAGTAACCCTCCCATCCTGGTCAATTCTCTGCTGCCCACAAGGTGCAGGCACTCCATGGCTCTCACTTGAGGCGCACCTTGCACAAATGTCTGCACCTGCTCTGGCAGAGGAGGGTGTTTTTAATACATACTTCATCGGCATTAGAGAAAGGATTTATCCTGGTGGACTTTCACTCTTAACAAGGGTTAAGAGTGAAAGTCCCTTTTCACTAATGTGATTTAAGTTGATGTGAGAAGTATGGCATTTAATGACAGATTTGTTTAATGCTATGCAGCCAGACTTTTGTCTGCAGAGCTGCAGACTTTTGTCTGGTGAGCTACAGACCCACAATTACCTGCCATTGCTCAAATTGCAAATCATGTGGTTCCTAATGGAAGACTATCTGTATTCTATACAGGGTTTTCTCTTAATATTTTATTTTCTAGCCCAAAGAGACAGCACATTCCACATGGTAAACGGACTTGGTTGAGGAAGAGGGATGTTTCCCAGTTTCCTTAACAATAACATTTCATAACATTTTGAAAGAGAGAGATTTTTGGGAGGGGGAGTGGTGGTAGAAAATTAGAATGCACTGGTGCACAAGGCTGACATAGTTGGTATGTGCAGAACACACAAAATAACTTTGATTTCCCAACAACTTCTTTGTTTCCTTGACAACTTGTCTATAGCCATTACTTCATCATGAGGCCATTTACTCCATCAAATAGAAATTTCTGTTGCAAACTACCATAGAAGAAATATCTGACATACATTAATTCCTGTGTGATTTAGTTCCTTATGTTTAGAATAGAAAACAGAAACAAGTTTCTGCCTTTATATCTGTCATTTGCACATTCATTTCTTATTCAGCATGATAGATACACAAGTATACCGTTATTTAATGTTTGGTTGCTGCATCGTAGTAACCTCTCTGCAAGATTTTCATAAACACAACACAAATCCAAACATTTATAAGAAAAATAGCTATTAGTAAAGACCTTCCAGTTAAACTTATATCAATCTTTGTACAAGGGAATTACTAACATAAACTGCTTATTTTGTTACCTCAGGTAATAAAAAAGTCTGTCAAATTCTAACCCACATCATCATTTCAACTGCCATACTTGCGCTGTTCTTGTTGATATG